>MU184532.1:0-37415 GCA_016904865.1 Pissodes strobi
AACGGTGAGCTTTTGGCCATTGCATTCTTGCTTCAACACACAGGCAGGTGATATTCCATGGCAGTATCAAAGATTGATGAACTAGTGGAATTATTAATGCAATTTTAAATATAATAATAAATAACATCCTGATAACTCAAATGCATTAATTAAAATGATACATTAATAAAGATATAAAAGAAACTTAAGTACACTTTTTCTTTTTTTGGGATGATTCACTGGTTTCTCAGCCTTCCTAAATCTCTTTGCAAACTTCAGTCCATGCGATATCTTTCAGATCGCGATTGTGATACTCCTCGTCTATCTCCCACAGGCAGGGGTATTTTTCAATCGCAATGATAATATTTTCCGTATCACACATGAATTGGAATTACTTTGTTTAGATCTACAATTATTGTTAACCTCAACGCAGAATATACAAGATGTCGTTCTATCTGAAAAACTCGCACCAAAACCTAGTGAACTAGTCGGACGTTTGCTGCACGTGGTAACAAAAGCATTCATAGCGCGCCTTCCGATAGTTTGTTTCGATTATTTTCCTAACCCGCCAACCTGAAGCAGTCTCGATGAATTTGGATCGTATGTCCGGATCGCTTCCAGATCGTTCGTGTGCGTTGTATACACATATATAATGATAAAATAGTCCTTCCGGTCGTCCGGTTAGGTTACCGTGTCAGGAAACCTGATGGAGTTCCCGTACGTGTGCGGCCGGCCTAAATGTCAAATTTCGAATGACATGACAAAATTGTCAAATAGTTGCTACGATATCAAATTCTAAGCTAACTTTGTCGTACATTATGATTTCAAAAATTATGGTAAATTTGCAAATTTAGGCGTTCTGAAGAATTGCAAAAAGCGTATAAATAAAAATTAAATTTTGGGAGCGTATGACCAAAAATAGTGTTTGTCACACGTACCTAAATGAAGTTTTTCAGGACTCATCTGCTATTCCGGACTCGGCTACGCCTCGTCCGGCAACAGCAATGATTCATCCTGAAAAACTCCATTTTAGGTACTTGTAACAAAAATAACTATTGTGATGTGATATTTGTAGATATGATCTGTTTTGCGTATGTTTGTATAATTGTTTGCTTTGCTTGTATTTTATATTGACAAACCAGCGTAAAAAATGTATTTTATGGAGACACAGACATCTGCCTATCTGTCTGTCTATTAAGATGAGAAAATTTGCGAGTCCTATTAGAGCTGAAATATCAATTATTTGGGAAGCCTGTTTTATGGAATATAATATAATTATATTACCAAAGACAATCTTTATATACAGATGCATTACTTATTATGTAGGCATTTGTCGTTAAAATGGTCACATGCCTCAAATTCTTCGAAACCATTAAATTTTTCTATTGTAAGTAGTAAAATGTAATTCCATCGAATACTTACCTTTTTTATATTCTTTGGAATGCAAATCCAAGATTTAACACCATATAAAACCACTAACTAGTTTCCGGTAGGGGCATAAAACTGCAACCTGGGAGTTTTTATTACTTGGCTCTTTAAAATTTTACTAGTTCTTTTATGACTCTATAACTTCGGAAATATTTTTAATCGTACACTCCTAGCCCAGTTTTGTCAAACTTATTTCTGTTTTTGAAATTCCCCTGGTATAAGTGCCTTTATCTTTCAGTATTTTATCATGCATTAACACACTTTATGAAATCCATAATCTTTTGTCCTTGATACGTTCTGAACCACCTAATTTTAGTATAAAAATATATAGGTAGATGACCTAGATTATAGTATTTTTTATTAATTAATTTATACATGAAAATTGAAATATTTGTGACGGTTATTTTGCTTTCTGAAGAGGACAGGTAAACTCAAACAAATGCATTTAAGAAGAGAGGCAGAGTTTTAATAAAAAACAAAAACTTTTCGTCATTTTAATTTGACAAGTTTGTAGTGGGCACATTGTGAATTTGGCTTATTAACACCAAATGTTCAATGGGTGCTTTCTTGGGAAGATGACAGCAGCGATTATTAAATCCGCAGCATTATCATTCCACAATCTTTTGCAAAATAATTTAATATAAAATATAAATCATGTGCTCTTGGATTCACTAGTTTGTCATAATACTGATTTGATTGTAGCCCACATATTGCTTTCAGTTAATCTGCATCACCCACCTTTATTATTTTATTGGCACTCTAGATGTATTCGGGGTGCACTGCAACATCAGGAAAGTGATAATTATTATGATTTGAAAATTTCTATTTTTGTGGGACCTAATTAATTTCTTGATTTTGTTCGTTTGGATAAGAGCCTCCAGACTTAGAGCTACTTCTTCATACAATAACTTCACACAATCGACAGAAGCACCTCTTCAGGATAACTGCACCAAGGCTTTTAGTTCCTAGTCAATCCCAAGTGGATGAAAGCAAATCTTCCTAATCCTATCAAATTTAACAAATCAATGTTCAAGAGCGGGTATGAAATTTCTAATATGTTTTTCGCTTCTTTTGCCATGATATTTACGAAAAATTCAACTCAGATTAAAATTTAGATAACTTATTTATTTGCCAAGTTTAAAGAAGCTTGCGAGTGCGTGTAAATGTACTTTGAAAATGCTATATTGGCAGCTTCGGGCATTTACGATGACTTTCCAGAAAGCTTGATCCGAGGCTTGATCACTTGATATCAGTTATATCACCCCAAACGATCTTGAAAATTGCAAAATGTATAAAATGGAACGCAAGTACTGAGATCTAAATACCTCAGGTTAAATTTTATGGCGTTCGCCGTCCATCATTTAAAATGTTTGCATTTAAAGTTGTCACTTCTGATGGCCTCTCAAGGCATATTACATAGACAACGGATATACCTCTGATTGGTTGCAGTCCAAGGCAAAATAATTATTACTAATGGGAGTGAGTAATGGACTTATTCGCAAACGTACCTGTAATAAGTAAAATATTTAATAGTTGTGGAAAAACAATTTTAACTTTTACTTAATTAAGATTTAGTGTGGTTTTAGAAAAGACTTTAGTACTTGCGTTGTTCTAACAATCGTTGTTTACGATATTTTCCGAGCCGGGAGTCATGGCTCTATGTTTGTTCGGTTGAATTTTCTCAGGGCTTAATCTCTGCTAAGCTGAAGTGTTATACTTCTAATTACTATACTATTTTTTTAATTTCCTATTTTATAAATATGGCTCAAAAATTATCTAGGAATAACAGGAGTTTATTAAGGGTCAATACTGAGCCCTCTGTTTCTTCTATGCTTTATTTTTAAATCTATACACCTGATAATTTAAGATCTATTAAAAATTATCGAACATAGGAATATGTTCGTATACAGGATTAGTAAAAAGAACCGGAATGCTTGAATATCTTCAAAATCGTCAAAGCTACATATACAAAATTTTGTACCTGGGAGTTTCCGGGCGTGCAGAATTGAACCGTGATATCGGCACTGTTACCAGATTTCCCAGTTTTGTGCTACATGGAGTCATTTTGTTATCTTAAATGGAACGCCCCACTTATTTGTATTGCAATAAATTGGGCGTATCAAATTTATTAAGCTCCCAAATTTTCAAAATTTTATCTCTTCTAATTGCTGAGATGAGACAACAACGCATTTTTAGTAAAAAGTACAGGAACGCTTGAATATCTTTAAAACCGCTCAAGCTGCATATACAAAATTCGGTACCCGAGGGTTTCAGGGCATGCAGAATTGAACCATGATATTGGCACTGTTGACAGATTTCCCAGTTTTGCGCTACACGGAGTCATTTTGTTATCTTAAATAGAACGCCTCACTTATTTTTATTGCAATAAATTGAGCGTATCAAATTTAGTAAGGACCCAAATTTTCAAAATTTTATCTCTTCTAATTGCTGAGATGTGACAACATCGCATTTTTAATAAAAAGTGCTGGAACCTTTAAATATCTTCAAAATCGCTCAAGCTGCATTTACACAATTCGGTACCTCGGGGTTTCCGGGCATGCAGAATTGAACCATGATATCGGCACTGTTGCCAGATTTCCCAGTTTTGCGCTACACGGAGTCATTTTGTTATCTTAAATGGAACGCCCCTCTTCTTTTTGTTGCAATCAATCGGGTGGTATTATCTTTGTTTGTTATTGTAATTTTTTTAAATCTAAATTGTCGTAGTATGTTTTTGATAGGAATCAAATAGATGTGCAGAATTCATGCTTAATTGTCTTCTTTCAAAAAATCCTAAGCTAAAAGTAAATATATACAATCATGTAATACGTACGACAAAAATATTGGGAATTTAATTTCGCAGCATAATCATAATCATAATCATAATGAGCTTTTACTTATCAGTTAGTCATGATGACTCTACAATTCTCATAGAAATAGTTTTTTATTTGTAAACCCTAGAACCACAACGTGGTGTCTCCGGAGACTGATGGACAAACTCGAAGTCATGCTTGCATTTGGACTAATTTTTACTGAAGAGCATGGATCCCAGTACGTTTCACGAGTCACACAAGAAGCATTTTTGCAAAATAGATAGCCCATTAACAGAAAACGAATTACCTAGATCAAATAATACGTGAATTTGAAAAGGAGACTGATGATTAAACAGTTACTGATAGTGACAGCAGTGAAACTGATGATTAGGTGAAGAGGCAGAAGGCGTGGAAGGTGATGAGTTTCATTCACCCTGTATCCAAGAATAACCTAATGAAATACCTAACGAGTTTCTAGCACCTATGACGCGTTGCGAGTTTGAAACAAGAACATTTATATACACCACAAATGGACATAAGTGGTATTTGCAGAGTTTCAATACCAGAAGACCAAGAACTAGTAAGAAAAACATCGTGCTTCAGTTTCACTGATATAAAAAACATGGAATTTGTTTTTTACGGACGAAATTTTGCAGATCGGTTTCAAATATACCAATGAACAAATTTAAAATAGAAGTACTCGCTACAAAATTGAATGATATATCGGCCCTAAAACAGGGTACTTTAATAGGTCTTTTATACCTTTTTCGCATTATGAAGAGAGCCCATCTCATTTTGAAAGGCACATGGTCATACGAATTTGGACCCCCAGTTTTTCGAGCGACAATGTCCAAAAATTCTTGATCAACTGTTTAAGGTTTGACGACAAAACAAGTAGAGAAGAACGTAATTACATCAATACATTTGCCGCAACAAGGAAGATTTGGGATATCTGTGACTATAGACGAAACATTGTTGGGATTTAGAGGTAACGAACCTGATAAATATGATAAGAATGGCTTGAAATTGTTCATTATATGCGATGCTAATATATTTTACATGTGTTCAGCCAAGGAAAAAAAAGAGAGAAGTTGCCAATATTCCATCTCAACGCAACATATCTTATTCATTCTTGGCAGAAGCTATACAGGGCACAAACCGTATTTGTACAAAGAACAATTGGTTCAGCTCTTATGAGGTAGCAGAAGAAATACTAAATAAGAAACTAACTATGGTGGGAACAAAAGGGATATATCAACGAATTATTGGAAACAAAAGCAAAGACTGTCAATAATTTTATATTTTATTTTTGCAAGAAGAATTATTATGTTTCGAAAAATAAAATTACTGTCAACTATGTCTACTCAAGCAAATATTGTTCGGAGTTCTAAGAAACCGCAGACAACTTTAATTTATTATGCCAACTCTTTTATTAGTTATAAATGGAATATTTCTGGTGTCAAGTCAATGCGCTTAGATTTTCTCAAGATTTGAATTGTTAACAGCAGAAGTGCGGTTAAGGAAAATAATGACCAATAATGGCCTACAAAAAGAAATAAGAAATATCATTGAGAATATTTTAAATGTGACATAGAATAAAAAGTACAAAGAGTTGATGGTCGTTTAGGTCGTTGTGACTTTTAAAAATTTCAAAAGCCAGGAATATTTGTGAACCTTGCAGGGAATATGTGTGTGCAGAACATCGTCTTAGTATTTGCGTTGACTGCAAATAAAATCTTAATTTTACAGAAAAAAAATTTTTGATTGTATACTTTTTTTAAAAATAAAGATAAATAAAAGGATTTTAGTTTATTTTCTGTTTGAAAACTATTCGCCATTTGATATTTCTCTTTAGAAGGAGTATTTTATTTATTTTTATAGTAGTTAATTTTTTTGTATTACTTGGGAAACTTTGACCAACAAATGGTTGTATATTATAAATAAAAGTTACCTTAACAAAAAAAAATAGTTGCAACCATGATGCCAGCGTCTCTCTGCAGTTGGTTTGCCAGTTTCCTTAAGCACCGATCTCTGCACGTTGCAGTTGATGGACACATTCGGACACATTTACCATCATTGTGGGAGTGCCTCAGGGCGCACTACTTTTACCAACTCTATTCCTCGTTTATATTTATGGCCTGCTGACCGAAATGAATAATCTTGTTTACAGCTTCGCAGATGACAATACCCTTGCCTCTAAATTTGGATCAGAAAAACCTTTACCAGCGACTGAGACTTATCACCGCAGATAGGAGCAGATTGCAACAATTAATCAAGATCTGGAGAAGGTTCGAACCTGGGGCGACAAAAATTTGGTCCAGTTCAATGCAGCAAAAACCCAAGCAGCCACCTTTACCAAGAAAGCCAAAACGGCGGGCCTTGATATCATTATGGCAGGATCGACCATTCATTCATCCTCGTCAATCGGACTACTCACCCAGTAGTCCGATCTCGGTCAACAGCAGTATGTCCTGGCATGACTACGTTGCTAACATCGCAAAATCAATCTAGCAGCAACAAACCGTATACATCGCAGCAGCTGCTCTTGCTCTACAAAGCGCAAATAAGGCCGTGCTTAGAATATTGCTCACACATCTGGTGTGCCGCACCTAAGCACACCCTAAAGCTGCTGGATTCCATTCAGAAGAGAGCTGTGCGTCTCGTCGGCGACCCGGAGTTGACCAGAGATCTAAATAGTCTGAAACACCGTAGACATGTGGCCGAGGTATCCCTGTTTTACGGATATTTTCACGGCAGATGTTTCCAGAAGTTGACCCGCATCATCCCGCCCCCTGCAACGCATGTCAGGTGGCCTCGACAGACGACAAAAACGCACCCATTCATTGTACAACTGGAAACACCTAGAACGTCGCTTTACAATGACTCTTTTGTCTGGCGCACTGCATTACTGCGAACTCATTCAGGACATCTGTTTCCCCTAATTATGACCTACAACTATTGAAGAACCGTTTCAATCGCGCACACACCGCTCTTCGACTGATATGGGAACTCTCTTTAGTGTATGTGCCTCTGTAATAAAAAAATTAATAAATAAATAAATTAAAAAATAAGAGGAAATTACCGTATAAGTATATTATCGGTTGTGAGTAGTGTGGCTCTAGGGTTAATATTACCCAGTTTAAAATAATTTTTGCTATCACTTTGGAACTGTTGCTTCAATTACGGTGTCCTAGAAATTGTATTCCGGTCATCGGCAGTAGTCGCGTGTGTGATTTTATTACTAGTTAATTACTATACATCTACATAAAGAGTGTTAATATGGCAACATCCCGCTAGATATTTTGACTAATTATTAACAGTCGGCGAAATTCATTTAATTAATGTTTCTCAGAGTAAGCAAACTAACCCAAAAAATAAATTTCAAATCTGTCATGTGGCAATTTAGAAAAAAACCCAAAAGAAATGGTGGAATGTGAGGTTAGATGACAAAATATAGCAAAAGATTATTTGAAAAAATTGCTTAGAATTTGATTTTACGCTCGCGTGCAATTTGAAGCGAAAGTTCCAACAAACAATAAATTTCATATTATTCGCCATAGTTCTTCCATGAAGTAATATGCTGCAAGTTTTACTATTGAAATAGTTCAAATAAGGGAATATTCTTCGTTCAATAGTAAGAGAACTGAAAATGTTTAATTAATTTCTATAGCATTAAAAGAGCATTTACGTTTCGCACATGGACCTTTACTGTTGCACTGCTCTGTATTTGAACTCTTGTGAAGATTTCAATTTTTTTTGTGGCATTACATTTTTGAAGAATTATTATTATAAGCTTTAAGCAAATAATTTACTAATATTTCAAAATGAATGAACTTAAACTATCTCATTGCACAATATTGTTTCATAGGAGAGCTATGGTGGAAAATATGAAATTTCCTATTTGTTCAAGCTGTCACTACTAATTGCTCAGACGGTCCCAGAATCAAATTCTAAGTAGTTTTTTCTTCAAATAACTTTTTTTGGTACTTTGTCATCTAACCCTGCTTTTCACCATGTCATATCGGTTTTTTCCATTTGTCGCCTCAGTCATGACGTGACAGATATAAAAAAAAGTTATTTGAGCTGTTGACATACCACAAAAACCGCACGGCAAAAGTGAAAACCTCATAAACTATATAAAATTAAAGAAAGCATGTGTTACCATCGACGAGAATCAAACCTAGGTTGTGCGAATGACAAGCAGAAGGTGTGACCACTGACACTAACAGACCAGTTGAAAGCAGTGCGCTGAACTGTAAAGACATCGGTAATTCTTATACATTCGGCGTGAATTACTGTGTAATTAACCTAAACTAAACTTGACTCCATCTACATAAGGATTCTTAATACAAATCATTAATTTTTTACGAGCATATCAGCCAAGTATGCGCTTTAAACCTTCAGAACACCAATCCCGCATTTCTACTTCATGCTATACCGTTAAGGACACGTGAATATGTGTAGACTGTGTTCTATATCATTCCCTCGCAAGCTACATCATATATGTCTATATCTTATTATTGATGTCGTTTCATTTCATCGGGTTCATCGAACCTCAAATCATTCCCATTCTCAGCCGGTTAACGGCGCTTAAAAAGCTTTGAATTGGTGTCGCTTTTTCTGTATTTTGGTTAACAAATATGTGGTTTGAAAACATGTATTATTGGTTGTCATACAATACTGTGTGATGTAGGGAACGAGTCGTTCAAATATGGAACTTTAACATGTTTTTGGAAACTTAAGCTATAAACATGAGATATGCTACACACATATAAGTACACAGTTTTTCTATTCTAGAGAATTATCAAATAAATAATAATTATATATATCAAATAAGTACTGACACGAATTTGGTGGAATTAACATTGGTAGTACGAAACAATTATTAAATATCATATGAAAGGTTGATTTTCAATTAGGTCGAAAAAGGTACCACCTGTCTCCGGTTTCGACTTTTCAAGTCTAGTCAGAGAGGTTGTCAGGCACACTCTCCGAATCGAATTATAAAACAAGTCTCCATATGAATTACTGTTGTTGTAAATTAGTGGTAATGTAAGCAAAAATATATAATCGAACTCAAAAATAAACTTTCAGATGGTCTTACAAAAATAACTTTCAGGAGTGTGCCTGAAAGTCTGTCTGACAAGACTTCAAAAGTCGAATCCAGTCACAGGTTAAGTATTTTTTAATGGCATACTGAACACGGTATGGTACTCGACAAATGGTGTGTGTGCGAAGATGTTGATTGACATGGTTCGTAAATATTTCTAGGTTGCAATTAGGGGGAAATAGATATCCTGAGATCCACAGTGATGTAGTGCGCCAGACAAAGGAGTCATTGTAAACCGACATTTTAGGTGTTTTCAGTTGTACGACGAACGGGTTCATTCTAGCCGTCTGTCGTGACTGTCTGGCAGGCGCTGCTGGTGCGAATTTTCTCAAGATATTGGTTAATTGCTGTAATCTGTTCCTGTCTGCGGTGATAAGCCTCAGTCGCTGGTAAATGATATTTTGATCTAAATTGGGAGACAAGAGTACGGTCACCTGCAAAACTATAAACAGTATTAGTGGTATCGGTTAGCAGGTCATTAATATAGATAAGGAACAGACTTGGTAAAAGTATTGCGCCGTGAGGCACTCTCGCATTTATGGTGAATGTGTCTGAGATGTGTAGATCAATTATAGATCGCCAAGCCAGCTTCAGAGAGACGCTGGCAGTCCAAAGGGCGGTAGTTTATTGCGCAATCCATCAAGCCAAACTCTGTCGAATGCCTTTGAAACATCTAACGAAATCGCTCGAAATTTTTTAGTTCTCAATTGCCCTACTACATATATGAGTGACATAGCCGTATTGGTTATCGCTAATTATTCTGTTGGTCTCGAAGTACTTGAGTAGTTGCTCATTGACTACACGTTCCATTACTTTAGAGATTATTAGAAGCAAGGCAATTAGACGGTAGTTTGATGTCGTGGTTTTCTTGCTTTTTTTGGTACAGGTTGCACTCGAACGACTTTTTAAGAAGATGGGTAAATCACCTTTCGGTAGGACGGAGACAAAATCTGGACAAATGGGTGTTAGTTCGTTGGCGGAGTTCTTTAACACGATGGCAGGTATTTCATGTGGTCCTGATGCCTTTTGCATGTCTAGCTCTTAGAGATATTATAAATCTCACGGTGGTGAAACTTAACTTTTGCCATGGTGGTGTTGATGTTTGCTATGGTTGGGAGCCATGCCTTGGGGATATTTAAGGCAGAGTGCGATGAAAATATTTCGGCAAGCATGTTTGCTTTTTTCTCAGCTGTAGTCGCCGTGACGCCGCTTCCGACCGTCTAAGTGGGAGACACGTTTTTGCAAAGTTATTACTTAGGTACTGCCTTTGTTACCGACCAGAAATTTCTGGAGCCACTGGGGCATTGCAAAATTTTATTCCTGACCCTTTGATTGGATTTGTCCTTAGTTTCATCATTGACACTGTTGGGGAAGTTGTGGTAATCAAACACCAATGCACTCTTCCACTGCTATAATGCTGTTTAATTTGTTAAAAATACTAATTTACAACTGACTTTTGCTATTCTAATTGACAATCTACCTATTCTATTATCCTTACCTCGTCATGTCATATTGACGAGAGCACCTTTCTATAAATTTATACGGCGTCATCACTTATTTTCTAGACATACCGCCCCTCTTGGAAGTATTACGTACTTTCAACAAGAAAAAAAATCAAACTTTAAACTACTACAAACTATAACCTACAAACATTACGTTAAATCATTCGTTCAAAATACAAAACGTTGGATTGGACACATTCCAATAATCAAAAGAACAATTTCAATCACTTTTAAGTCTGTATATCATCTGAAAGTTCAATAGGTAGAGGACATATGCGATTTAATGCACGTGTTAAAGTTCCTTCTTTGACCTTGATTTCGACGACACGGATGACTCCATCCTTGCCTGGTCGCAGACCTACTATTCTCCCCAGTTGCCAACGTAGAACTGGTGCGGCTTCATTCTTAAGCAGGACTAAGGTACCAAGTTGTATGTCGTCTTTTGAGTGTCGCTTCCACTTGGTCCTGGTTTGTAGTTCTGCAAGGTATTCCTTCTGTCGCCGTCTTCAAAAATGTTGTATCATTGCCTGGATTCTTTGCCACCTGCCGAGACGAGATTCTGGAACATCCTGGAAGTTGAGCTCCGGAAGGTTTGTAATGGGTCTTCCAATCAAGAAATGGCCTGGCGTGAGAGCAGCCGTATCTTGGGGTTCATCAGTAATTGGACAAATTGGGCGAGAGTTCAAAATACCCTCAATTTGCGTTAAGATGGTACCGAACTCCTCAAACGTTAAAGCAGTTTCTCCGACGACGCGTTTAATATGATGCTTTGCGCTCTTTATCCCTGCTTCCCATATGCCCCCAAAACTAGGTGAACGCGCGGGAATAAAACGCCACTGTATTTTATTAGTTACTAGATAATTGGAAATATGATTTGAATTTTCTTTTAGAAATTCATAAACCTTGCATAGTTCATTGTTCGCTCCCACAAAGTTTAGAGTATTGTCAGAAAAGATAGTAAGGGGTTTACCACGTCGGCTAATAAATCTATTTAATGCCGCTAAAAATGCTTCAGTAGTCAAGGACGAAACGAGTTCAAGGTGCACTGCTTTGGTGCTCATGCACACAAATAAACAAATATATGCCTTTATGAGTTTAGGATTCCGGGTTTGGCGATCCTTTAAATGGAAAGAACCTCCAAAGCCTGTTCCAACGTTATGAAATACGGAAAATGATTTTAGCCTTACCTCCGGTAAGTCACCCATTAAGTACGACATGTCTCTAGGTTTAACTCGAAAGCATTGTATACAGTTTTGAATAATGTTTCTACAAGTATTGCGACCTGAAATTGGCCAATAAATTTCTCGAACTGAATACAACAATGTTGCACACCACAATGCAACAAACGTTCGTTCTTTTGACGTAAAATTAAATTTGTTAAAACATGATTGTGTGGTAGGATAATAGGATGTTTTTTGTTAAAAGGTTGATTGGAATTTTTAATTCTACCACCAACATGCAAAATTTCATCTTGTAAATATGGATTCAATGAAAGGATTTTGCTCCTCTTTGGAAATTCATTATTGTGAAGTATCGCTTTATATTCCTGTGGAAAACAATCAATTTGAACATGCTTAATAATAATTTTCAAAGAATTGTCATATTCTTCAGGGCGAAGTGGACCCACCTGCTTGGAATTAGCCTTATTTTTCATTAATTTTAAATTAGATATAAAACGTAAAACAAAGGCAAAAACTTTAATAATTGTTCTTATAGATGAAATTCGTGTTAATAAATTTTGTATATCACTACTGCCTTTAATTACTAGGCAAGAAATAACTTTTTGTTCTGGAATGTCAAGGTCGCCTAAATCTGTATATAGAAGATTCCAATTTGACTGGTCTAAACTGAACCAATGTGGCCCATGCTACCATAAAGTAGAATCCAATAAAAATGCTGCAGTCGTACCACGGGATATCAAATCTGCCGGGTTTTCTTCTGACTTCACATGATTCCAATCACGAAAAGATGTCAAAGTTCTAATTTCGCTGACTCTATTAGCCACGAAGGTTTTCCACTTGTTAGGATCACCCGTTATCCAGCATAATGTGATTGTCGAATCAGTCCAGAAAAATGAAGAATGAAATTGTATTTCAAGCGAATCTAATACCTTCTTGGCTAAATTCTCCAAAAGAACGGCAGCGCAAAGCTCTAGCCTCGGAAGACTGACTTGGGGCTACGCGAGATTTCGCGCAAAGTAAACCAGAACCATAGGCCCCTGAACTTGTTAAACATCTTATATAAATGCAAGCTCCATATGTTTTAATAGATGCATCGCTGAAGCCGTGTAATTCAACAGAGAGATACTGTGAAAACAATACATGCCTAGGAATATTAAATTCACTGATTTTTGACAAATCCAAAAAAAGTTTAAAAATTGATTTAAAAACACCTTGGGCACTTCTTGGTCCCATGGCAATTTAATTTTCCATAATTCTTGTATTAACAGTTTAGCTACAACGACAATAGGAGACACAAGGCCTAAAGGGTCGAATATTTGACATATTAATGACAAAATTGAACGTTTGGTAGCTGCCTTGAAATTTAAATTTTCAACGATTTTAACTTTGTATTTTATGAAATCATTATTTGAGTCCCAAAAAACTCCTAAGGTTTTATTTTGTTGATTTTCACCCAAATTTAAAATACCTAATTCTAAATTCGAATTTATCTTAAATTGTTTTAAAATATCTTTATCGTTGCATAGAAATTTGCGTAGTTCAAAACCTGCAGTAGATAGTACTGCTACCAGATCTTTTTGAACACTTATCAATTTTTGTCATTCGTCCCAGTGAGAATATCATCGATATAGAAATCTCGTCTTATGATCTTCGAAATATGAGGAAACTGATTTTTATTTTCTTCTGCTAATTGAGATAAACATTTCACCGCTAAATATGGTGAAGAAGCACAGCCATAAGTCACAGTATTTAATTGATAAACTTTAAGTTCCTGATCAGGGATATCTCGCCAAAATATTTTTTGAAAATGTCTATCTTCTTTGTGTATCAGGACCTGCCTATACATTTTTGAAATGTCGTCGGTTAAAACGTATTGATAAGTTCGAAATCTTAAAATGATCGAGAAAACATCCTGTTGCAATGTCGGACCGACAAATTGTATGTCGTTTAACGATAGCCCCGATGTGGTTTTTGCGGACGCATCAAACACCACTCTGCACTTTGTTGTCAGACTCTCATTTTTGAAAACCGCGTGATGCGGCAGATAGAAACCTTTATTTTCTAAATCCGAAATTTCCTCCATATGCCCTAATTTAATATATTCTGCCATAAAATTAGAGTCATGGCTGTGTAAGTGCAAATCCCTAATAATTTTTCCTTCTGTGCTATTAAATCTATTAATAGCCATATCTCTTGAATTTCTCAACCTTTCTTTATTATTTTTAAAAGGAATTCTTACAATAAATCGCCCCTGATCATCCCTTTCTGTGTTTTTTTCAAAATAATATTCACAGTACTTTTCCGATTCTGACATAATTATTTCTTTATTATTGATTTCTTCTAATTCCCAAAATTTAACAATCTTCTCATCAATAGATAAATCAGTTGTAATGAATGCATGACAAGTTACTGCAATGTTGCTATTTATTAAATTAAACCTTAGATTCCCTGCGACAATGTAACCAAATTCTGTGTCTTGTAATATAGGTAAATTTTTACCCAGCCGAATCTGCTCTGCTTTTATAATCGTCCAAAACACATGAGAACCCAATAAAAGATCCACTTCTGCTGAAGTATTAAAACAGGGATCCGCTAAACGTATAAATTGGAGTAAGGGTAATTTACTTTTATTGAAAGACAACATCGGAATTTTGTCAGTTATTTTTGGTAAGATAAAACAATGAATGTTTATTTGAAAATCATTTACTAGTGAATTAATATCGACATTTACCTGTGAATTTATATTAGTCAACATTTGGCCAATACCTTTTACTGCAAAATCTACCTTTGATGGCTGCAAACCTAGCCTTTCACATGCATCCCTGGATATGAAATTTCTTTGAGATCCGCTGTCTAAAAGCGCGCGAAGAGCTATCGACTTTTTTCTACAATTCACCTGAACAAGTGCCGTCGATAGCAAAACCATCGATTGATATGTACTGTTTGCCAAATGAAAGAACCTGGACGGAAAGATGCGGGCAAAAAATGTATTCGCATATTTAGATGCTGCCACATTTTTTTCCCAATAATCCTAATTTATTTTCTGTCTAGTTTCCTATAGTGAATTTACATATATAAATTTCCTACTTGAATACTTAATTTTGTTATTTTCCTTAATACTACTGTCTTCTATTATTCACTATTTTATTTACACAGGAAAATACGGAATACGGAATAAGTATACTATAATATTTAAAATGTTTATATTTTATTCGCCTTCAAGCTATTTAAAATACGCGACAATAGGCAACAGTGCGACGTTTACTTGATTTTTAGCGGAGAGGCAGATTGGTGATTGGTCGCAGGATATATTAAATACACTTTGACCCTAGACCAACACCTAATTTTTTTTACATATTTTAAAATTTCGGCAGCGACTTGCTTTAGCCATTGGCGTGGAAATTGCCGATGCCGAACTGTGTGGTTATTTATATTATTTGGTTTGTAGGGTCTGGTGATATATAGGTTTTGTCGATTTTGCAAATTCTCTTTTTTTCACTACAAAGGGGCTGTCCTATATAGTAGTTTAAGCCAAAAAAGTCGGAAGATCCGCTACATTTGAATCGAAAAAATGCCCTCAAAGTTCGAGTTTTGACACAAATTTTCAGCACCACTTCACAAAAGCACTAGAAATACAGACAAAACACATCTGAAAATCAATTGTCGGGTGAAAATATTAACTAGGATACATTTGCGTCGAACGAGAGACCTCCGTTTTGTTCCGGTCCTAATTTAAAGCGACTCTTAGCCATAGCCCCATTAAACAAAATTAAATTTTACTTGTAAATATCCATCCTCCTTTTTACTGTCAACTGTCACAATAGCCAAAACAAAGATTTTTAAGAAGGCACACTGTTGCCAGACGTTTACTGTAGTTTCGTTAGTAAAATTCATTAGAAAAATGGTGGGCTAAAAGCGCAGCTTATTCACTACCAGCTCTTGCGGCGGCATCCCTTGATTTGGGAAAGTCAATAACCAAGTTTTGCAAATTTTAGAAGCGGGTCATGACTTAATATTGTTTTAAACGGCTGGGCATCTGAATAATACTTTTGACAGTTCGTTTAATTTAAAATATGCTTTTTCTCCATTGGTGCGTAAAGGACTCACTTTACGCACTCTCTAAGATTCGTAAAATAGGTTTTTTAATGTGCAGGGCGTAAAATAAGTTATTTTACGCACTAGTGCGTAAAGTAAATCTGACATATTTTTTGACATTTAGGGCAATGCGTAAAATAATATATTTTACTAGTGCGTAAAGTAAGTAAGTAATTAATAGTATGCTACTCATGTGTAAAGTACCATTCATAAAAAAAAGGTTCACTTTACACACTTGTTGCATAAACACCTATTTTATGGTCTAAAATTCGTTTAAAAACGATTTTGAAACGCACAATTGTATAAAAATCCAACATTTCCGAACCTCTCAGGGCGATAGCCGAGGCTTCGGACGAATTTGTCACGTATTTTGAAGCGAAAAATCATTTTAAATTCAACTGTGGAACTGAAACGCTCAGGGCGCAGTGCCCGACACTCCAACTTTCCGAGTTCGATAGAGTTGACTAGTTGGTAGTGAATAAGCTGTGCTCTACTCTTCTTTTATTTAGGTGAATGATTTTTTTATTGCAGTAGCACATCCTATATTGCTCGACGAGCTGTGTGTGTGCGAAGATGTTGATTGACATGGTTCTTGAATAGTTAATTTGGGGAACAGATGTCCTGGGAGCATATACGCATGTAACAGGCAATATGTCCATTCGGCAATGCCGATCGTTTCTTCATATGTGACGTGCACGATAGCATTTAGTCAGATGTCGTGACTGTTACATAGAATCAATAAATAGGTCTTCAATTATTTTGACGCTTCATGCATGGCCCTCCGCTCGCTTCGCTCGCTAAGGGGCTCAACAAACAGAAACTAACCAAGTGCTAACCAAAACTAACCCAAAATAGAAAAAAATAACATAAAAATTTTGGGTTAGTTTTGGTTAGCACCTGGTTAGTTTCTATTTGTTGAGCCCCCGTATAGGGAGCGAAGCGAGCGGAGGGCCATGCATGAAGTGTTTAAATAATTGAAGACTTATTTGTTGATTCTATGTAACAGTCACGACATCCGACTAAATGCTATCGTGCACATCACATTTGAAGAAACGTTCGACATAGTCGACTGGACATCTTGCTTGTTACATCCGAATATGCGTCCTGGGAGTGAGATCCACAGTGATGCAGTGCGCCAGATAAAGGAGTTCTTGTAAAGCGATGTTCTAGGTGTTTTCAGTTGTACGACGAACCGGTGCGCTCTTGCCGTCTATCGTGACTGTCTGGCAGGCGTTGTCAGGGGCGGGATAAGGCGGGCCAAATCCTGGGAACATCTGCCGTAAAAGTATCTGTAAAACAGGGATTTCTCGGTCACATGGTTGCGGTGTTTCAGACTATCCAGATTCCGGGTCAACTCCGGGTCACCGACGAGACGCACAACTCTCTTCTGAACGTAATCCAGTAGCTTTAGGGTGTGCTCTGGCGTGGCACCCCAAATGTGTGAGCAATATTCTAAGCACGGTCTTATTTGCGCTTTGTAAAGCAAGAGCAACTACTGCGGTGTATACATTTTTTGTTGCGAAATAGCGTACCAAGCTTCTGGGAGGCTGATTTTGCGACGTTAGCAACGTGGTCATGTCAGGACATATTGCTGTTGACCGAGACCCCCAGTAGTACGATTGAATGAAGATGAAGGGATGGTCGATCCTGCCATAATGATATCATTGCCCGCCGTATGGTAAACGTGGCTGCTTGGATGATTGTTCAATGTGCATTTGCATCCATTCATCGGAATAAAAGAGACATTTATTCGATTACACTATTCCTTTGTATGTATATATTCGTCAAATATTTCACTTCATACATGGCCCTCCGCTCGCTCCGGGGGCGTAACCAAACAAACCTAACCCAAACCAAGTTTGGGTTAGTTTTGTTTGGTTGCGCCCCCGAAGCGAGCCGAGGGTCATGCGTGACAACACTGTTATTCCCCATAAGAAATTGTGCAACTTTTGGAAACACTGTGCCAGACCCCCGGTGTCGGTTACTAAAATTTCATTATTTTCACGTTACAATTTCAATATTTTCACGTTACACCTGGGAAAGTCGTAGTGGAAGTTTGCCCTTCTAGGGCAATTTAGGCTCAAAACGCGGATATTTTTTTGCTCAAATGTGGCGAATCCTCCGATTTTTTTGGCTTAAGCTACTCTATAGGACACCCCTTTTCTAGCGAAAAAAAAGAAAATTTGCAAAATCGACACAACCTATATATCATGAGACCCTTAATTTGATGATATCTTTGAAGATTTTTAACCTTTCTTATATTTTTCTTGCATTTGGTGATTATTATACGCGGTTAACTAATTTTTATATATTTCGGATAACTCTCTTAACTGAACTCTCTAAATTAAAATTTTTATTACAAAACAATTCCGAACGTTCTATAAAGAGCGTTTTGGAACAAACTTGCTTCAATATTGCCTAACTTTTAATACAAAAATTGAATGCTAGAGAATTTATATGAATTAGCTACGATAAACCGTTTTTTTCCAAATTAAGCGACGTCATCAATGACGTAAATACAAAACCTTCGGGAAACGAACTCTACTTATTACTACAACATATTCATGTAATATGCAACAAATAATATCATAGAATACGATCCTTATTATAAAAATGAGATATTATTATATGACATATTTTGTACTATAAGACTGTAATATAAAAAAACTATAATTAATTTTAACGTCTTAAACTAATCAATATTACCAATAATAATATGGTAAGAATAACCTCGTGCGCCTATGGGAAGGCAAGATTTTTTACGTGCTGGTCCTCTACGCCCTTCAGTCGTTGTTAAGGTTCACTCGCTTGGCGCACTATACAAGAACCGGCACTGCCTATTACCTGAGCGCTGGCCACCGACACCGGAATGTCGTTCGGCGTAGGGAGCCTATTCTCGATATCGTGATTTTCACCGCTGCTTTTGTTTTTATCGGGTTCAGATTTGAAAATATGTAAGAGTGAATTGTGGCCTTTCTGACAAGTGGGACATTTTTGCCTTGTGCATTTCCAATGGGGATGGGAATTACGGAGGCAATTTAAACATAATTTGAGCCTATTGACAGCTGCTATTCTTTCTTGCACAGTTAAACTTAAGAACAACGAACACTTGTATATACCGTGATTAATATCATTGCAATAAAAACATTTTCTATTTACTGAAACATCGTTTGTATTAACATTATTCATCGCTGCATAACTTTGCCCGCGACGATGCTTAAAGCCTCTTGGCTGAGCAAATGCGGGTTTATTGAGCTCCGATATTTCTAGCTTTTCAAGAACTTCACATTTCAATTTTAAAAAAGTATTTAAATCGTCCATGGTGGGTAGTTCACCAGGGTATTTGTATGACTCCCAATCTCTACGGGTAATTGGATCAAATTTATTGCATAAAATGTGAATTATTGGTCGATCCCAGCATTTTGTTTGCTCACCCAAGCTTTGCAAGCACCTTAAATGTTTTGTAATTGAATCGAATAAATTTCTGAGATCAGAATATGACTCAGTCACCAATGTGGGGTGATCAAGAATTGCGCGAAAGTGGTTATGAATTATCAACTTTTTGTTTTCATACCTGTCGACTAGAAATTTCCATGCAACCTTGTAGTTGTTAGCTGATACATCTAAAGATATGATTAACTCGAGTACGTCTTTATCAAGTGACGACCGGAGGTAGTAAAACTTTTGAATGTCTGTTAAATTGGTATCGCTATCCACTAAAGTTGTGAATACATCCTTAAACTCCAGCCAATTACAACACTGGCCATTAAATGTTGGCGACTTCATAGGTGGTAATTTGACCAATGACTGAGAGTGGTGACACATATTTGTACTACCTGCGCCTGAAATATTGCTCACTTGATTAGAACCAGAACTGTTACCCGAAACTACTGAAGCATTTGAAAATTGTTTGAAAACTATTGTACGTTACCAATTACATTAAAATAAACATTTTCAAATTCTTCCCTTACTTTTTCGTCAGGAATTGCCTCTTGGTCAGGGTCAACAGATAAAACTTCGATTTGAAATTGTACTTCATTAAACTCATTAAAAAGTGGCGTTATTTTTCTAAACGTACGTTTAACTGATCAATAATTGATTCATCTATACTATCTTGATCGATATTATCAAAGTACTTTTTAAAACGTGTCAATTTTTGCTTTATAATGCTGCGAGTAGAACGAAATTTGGCTAACTCGGCCATCTTAACACAAATAGAAAATATATAAGAACAGTCTTACTTGTCTCGTGGTTTAGCAAACGACCCCCCAAACGGAGCACACGGCGGGACAGCGTTTACCGTCTTCTCGGTTCACCTCGAATTGTGCCGGTCTCTGGGATGAATGATTTACGTAATTTTTTGCTGGCTAAATCCTCAATTCTACTGGAAGGACCAAAATTTTGGGGAAGTTGTGGTAATCAAACACCAATGCACTCTTCCACTGCTATAATGCTGTTTAATTTGTTAAAAATACTAATTTACAACTGACTTTTGCTATTCTAATTGACAATCTACCTATTCTATTATTCTTACCTCGTCATGTCATATTGACGAGAGCACCTTTCTATAAATTTATACGGCGTCATCACTTATTTTCTAGACAGACACGTCTGCATTCGTTTCTCGCTTCGGTAAAATAAATGCTCCTTTCAGCGGTCTGGTTTTGCTGCCAGTACTTGTAGGCTTGTATTGTCCTTCTGACGGCTCTTTCGCATCTTCTGTTGAACCAGGACTTTCCTTTTGACGGTAACTTGATGGAATTATGGATGAATGGTTTTATTCCTGAGGCGATTACTTGGGTGATCTCTTCGCAACAGATTGGCGGGTCTTTAGTGCTAAAGCAGACGTCAAGCCAAGGAAAATCTAGGTAGAACTCTCTTAGATCCTCCCAGTTTGCACAATTGTAATACCAAATTTTACGAGGCAATGGTGGATCCTTATGTAGTAGTGGCAGGTCACAAACCGTTGTAATAAGTTTGTGGTTGAAAGTACTTAATGACGGACCAACTGTAATTGTGTACTGATCAGAATTTGTGGTTACAAAAAGTTCCAGGAGGGCGGCAAATCCGCCCCTCTCTGGGATCCGAGTTGGTTCATCTACTAGTTGAGTAAGCCCCCAGCTGATGGTAATAAATGCTTCAGCTTCTCTACTCTCGTTGTCGGTCTTGTTATGGTGCTTGAGCCAGTTGGTGTTATGGGCATTGAAATCTACCATTTACTTTGGTAGGCCCTATCGCTCGGAGGACGATAGGGGAAGTACATGAACTTGGTTAATCCCTTCGCAGTGAACTTGAGCCACATGATGTCTAGGTTGTTTGGTTCGAGTATTTCCTTGCGGACACACGAAAGGTCGTTTCGGACAAAAAGTCGTATTCCGAACTTATGTCTAAATCGGGAGTGTAAGTCGTATCCAGGGTCAGGGCCATAGCGAGGATATTTTTCGGCAGGCGTTTTTACATAAATTATCTAAATATCGTCGAAAAGTGAATTTTCATGAATCTGCCATGCGATGGTAGCCGATACGAAGCTGCAACTTTTTATTGTCACTCTATTTATAATATCAATCTGAATCAGAGCGCTGACGGATGCATGAAAATTCTTCAAATTGTTGTAAATAAAAAATGACACTACTAGTGAGTATTTTTAGAAGCGGCCACACTCATTTTTGTAATGGATTTTTATTTTGAGGTTAATATACTAGAAAGACAGGATTATAAATTCCTATGTTACACCATTGAACACGGCGCGGCGCTCGGCGCTATGAAATATGACGCAATTTGGTAAAGTTAATGCTACGCAACAGGGTTTTCTAATGTACAAGACTATACGTACACACCCATTCATTGAAATCAATGAAGAAATTATGAAATGATGATCTATGAAAACTTCACGTGTAGTGTGTAGTATACCGGCATTGAGCATTTGTTTAATTTTTTAGAATGTATAATATTTCACTTCACGTATAAAAACAAACATAAAAGAAACAAATATAACGTTTAAAAAACATGCCTTGCCACTGACGGGAATCGAACCCAACAACAAACTCATCGTCTAACTACTGCGCGACAGACTCACTGAAAGCAATGCATTGGACCGTAAATACTACATGCGAAGCTATCCATGATAAAAATTTGGGTTAGTTTGGTTTGGTTCCGTCCCGAAAGCGAGCGGAGAACCATGCGTGAAGTCAAATATTAGACATTCTAAAATAGTAAACAAACGCTCAATACCGGTATATTACACACTACCCGCATGCTAAGCAGAACTGTCCCAGTATATAAAAGTGACAATGAAAGTATACATGATAACTGTGGATCAATATCCATAATACTTGTCTTATCTAAGATCTTTGAGTTTCTGCTTACTGCTCAGCTGACCGTGTACTTTGAGTCGCATGGCTTGCTCGCTGAGGAACAGTTTGGATTTAGGAAGAATAAATCAACGACTATGGCCCTGCACAGGTTGTGGGAGGAAATATTAGGGGGCCGTGAGAGGGGGACTATGTAGGTGCTACATTCTGTGACCTCTCCAAGGCCTTCAATTGTGTCTCCTATCATATTAGTTACTAAGCTAGAATATTATGCTGTTCTACCAGCGAGCTGCCAGTTGTTATCTTTCCGGTAGGCGACAAAGCGGCAAACATCCATAAATGAGAGATAGTTAGTGGAGCGGGTTGTGAGGCACCCTTTACTGTTTCTTGTCTATGTCAAGATATGGCCTCAGCCCTGCCATATGCTAAGGTTACCCTGTATGCTGATGACACAAACTTCATTACGAGTTCTGTGACCTACGAATCTCTTATGAGGAAGATGAATGAGTATACTGAGGGCATTGGCGACTGGTTTGCTTACAAGCATCTCAATCTGAACCAGAATAAAACAAAGAATGTTGCTTTTGCTCTGAGATGAAAATCACGTACGTGACTACTATTTAAAAACTCATCAGTTTTAATCATCTCCTGATGATGCTAACATGGTTAGCGAAACGCGCGTCGAGTGCAATAACGCTTTTTCGATATTGTGGATAAAACTCCGTTTTAGTGTATTTTGCTGATGGTTCCAAACCCCAACATAGATGGTTGGTTAGATAATTCGAAAAATTGCAGTCTAAGCACCCCATGTTCAAGACACAAACGCATTATCATTCTTCATGCTGGCAACGAAAATGGATTTGTGCCCAATAAGTTGATATTATAAACCGAAAATATTAATTCTACCCAGATTATCATGAGGATATGACTGCTCAGCTATTTGAAAATGGATTGTCGAGCAACTGCTGCCAAATATTCCTTTACATTCTAAGAATTTTAAGGATAATGCCTCGTATCATTTACGAGTATTCGTCAAGATACTCAATGATAGCACCAAAAACAGGATATAATTTGTTTTATGAGACAAAAATAAAGATATTCCCGAAAAAAAATATCAAAGAAGAAAGATTTTTAAATATCATAGAATTCTTTGATTTTAAAAAAGAATACGTAGTTCGCGAACATTGCAATAATGCTAAAAATATAATACAGTTTATAAAATTTCTTAGGATACCAATAGCTTGTCTTGTCTGTATGCTGTATATGCTGACAAAAATAGTACGTATGGATTCTTATAATTTGTATTCCAGACAGTTAATAAACCTAATTTTGTTAAAAACCCACGTTTACTTGAATCGTATATTTTAAAAAAAGTTATGTTTTAAAAAGTAAAAAAAATGTAACGCCTATGTCTTAGATATATTTGATATGTGCCGACTACAGGTTTTTGCAGTGCAAATCCAGTTATTGATTCACATGTTTTAGTTGTTTAAGATATGTGTACTCAACTCTCTCAACATTCATCTTTATATTGACAAGCATGTTGTAATCGATCTGTTATATTTACCATCGTAGTAGGTGCAGTCGTCATAAATATTATCATCCGCAAATTCCTCAATAAAAATCATAAATCTCACCGTTCCAATTATTCGCCTCATCCATATACCCTCAAACAATAATGGCGACCTGTAGAGTCTGTTGAAACCACACTTCAAAATTCCCGTTTCGATTTCGGAATTGACGTATTTAATCAAGATGCAGACCGATAACTATACAGTAGGTGTTAACTGGTTTTGGATGTTGATAAGACAAATTACTCAGTAGTTGAGATTTTCCAGCGAAAAGGCAACAAACAATTTATTAAGACGAATCGGAAATCATAACTGCCTAGTTACTAAATGTTGCAATTTAATGAAGGATTTTCAAAATCTTGCCCATGGAGTACTTGAGGACGACTGTTGACAGATTGTCCAGATCTGTGGAAACTTGGAAATCACATGTAGATCAACGGCCATGTCTATGTACGTCCTCTAACATTTGGGTTAGACTAAGAGTATTACGAGCTCTAGTTTCCAGGCACTTGGATGCTATATGAGATTCCTCAAAATCTTTGGCATGTCTTGAACAAATGGATAATATTTCCTAATTTTAGCACTAAGTTGGTAGCCAAAATACCTACGGGAATGGGCAAATATTGTTATTTTCTCATTCGTTAAATTTAAAAACTGTTTACACGGATAGTTTCTGAAAACTGTATAAAAACTCGTATTTTATACAACAGTTGACCTATAATGTTCTTTATATTCAATTGGAAGTAAATATCCTCATATCGATTTGAATTTGATAGTTCAATAGGTGTTAAATGTGCGGTTGGAAGACATACAGCCGGATGCTAGAAAATTACAGTCAATTTGGTTAATTTATTAGAAAATTTCAACTACTGAAGGCTGCATTTATCATTCAGGGCATACCATTAAGCTCTTGAACAACAATTGATCATGTCTTTCGAAAATATACATATTTATTCAGATTGTGATTATTGATAGATACGTTTTAGTAAATCATGTGTTTTATGAGATAAATTATGCAAGTTCAATGACCGATTGTTTAATAAATCGATGGTTTATGACAAATTATTACAAAACTGTGAGATCTGAGTTCTCATAAATAGCATGATAAAAGCCTGTCTGCCATTTGTCAGAAAGAATCAAGATGTTTCTTCCATAAATGGCTGATCTGGCGCTGGAAACAATATTATGTTTAGTTGTAGATGAAATTTCGTTTTACTTCAAGTGTGTATATACTATTGCGCCTTTTAAGATCCTTTACAGCCATATGGCACTATACTATACTAGTCGCTTCTGATTGGTGGATTAACGTCACTTTTAGCACTTTATCTACGGTCCAGTCAGTTTAGTCCAGCAGGTGTAGATGGTCTAGTGGTTAGATTCTGTGTTTGCAACGTGGACGGCCCGCGATCAGTTCCCCTCGGGAGCGCTACATGCTTTCTTTACTTTTTTAAGGTTATATTTGTTTCTTTTTATAATTTTTGGTTAGTTTCAGTTAGTTTTGTTTGATTGCGCCCCGGAGCGAGCGAAGCGAGCGGAGAGTTATGCGTGAAGAGTTACCAGTACTCTAAACTGACGTTAACCCACCAATTAGAAGCGGCTAATATAGCATAGTGGTGTTGGACTGTAAAGGATCGTATTAGGCTACTGTCGCTACTCGTCGGGCTCCTATGCCTCTGCTTTGCTCGAGCAGCTGATGTATGGGCAAGGCAGGGGCTTTCGTTCACTCGGATTCTAGAGTGAAATCGACGCGTTTTGAAATCGCCTAATATTTGGCTACATTTGCAATAAAAGACAATCGAATCACAAAATGCTGCAGTTGAGCCATATTCAGGCATCCCTGTGTCTGCAGGCAACCTTCTTCAAGTTCGGCTACCCCAGGGACATTGGCGTTAAAGTTCTAGAGATCCAGATATGCAATCGCCCAAAGGGGAAAACTTTTGATATCTTAGCTCAGTTCCAATCATCTAGTACTTGGATGACCTAGATCTTCCTCGGGGCAGACCCGTAAATTATCTGATTCGTCTGGTCTATCTTATACTCTTTTTGAATGTTACAAAACAAAGCAGTATTTTTTAAATTGCTTGGTGCAAAATCGCCCTTTGGAATAAAATTATCCGCAGTTTCGTCTCTTGGTCTTAATAAGCTTTTTTTAATTTATATGTCACAATTAGCCACTACTAGTTAGTTCTCAAAGTTGGTTTTGTAACCGCTTCTTTTTATCGATATTTTTTGTATCTCATAAGTAACTTTTTCAATTACCCTTATTGTCATAATAGGTTTTATCTACTCCCATACTTTAATTTGATTTAATAGTTATTTGTGTATTTAGAGCGCAAAGTAACGGATTGCCGCTTGAGAAATCTTTCGAAAACGGCAATCTTACTTTGCGCTCGAAAAAGACACAGAAGTTTTTCTACAGCTGCATTTTTGTAAATTAAATGCACATTTTTCTCTATACTTATTCTGAAATTTGCAAATGACTGTCAGTTTTGACATATTATGTTCGGCTTCGGGCATAATTAGAACAGGAGTGCCAGCAACAAACTGTAACAAACGCACGACTGTCATTTATTTATCTTCGGTTTCTATGACCATTTAGCACACTAGATGGAAAAAGTGAGAATTTCCTTTTCCATGTTCGCGTTAGAGCGCAAAATAAGGATCCACGGCATTCGTCGATTTTGCGATTTCATTTCAATTTAGGATTTAGTTATTTTGCGCGCGGCTGTAGAAAAAAGGCATTTTTCACTCGTACTTATAATGCTTATAAATAATAAAAATGTATAACGACATTCGGGCTCAATATTAAACAGTGTCGTGACCACGACAGATTTGAAAAGGTTTAATTTTGACAGGTCGTAGTTACTATGTACTTTCTTAGTACATTTGAAAACTAAAGTACTTATTTTCATTATTTTGGCTGGTCGTATTCTACTCATATTCCATCACTATTACGACAGTCGCCTCTTATTAGCTATCATCAAATGCTCAATACATAATTATTTATACATCACGTCTGATGCATATTTCAGATCGCATTTTTAGTGCAAAATCATTAAAAATGAATTTAAACTTACTGTTAATATTATTCGAATATCAGATTAACTAAATTGACAGCAAATCTACTGTAAAAGCTTCCATTATCTTTTAACAAAAAAATTTAAATGGCTAAGTGGCGTTAGTTCCCGACCACTGCCGATTTTATAAAGTGTCTGTTATTTTAATGGTGTTTGCTTTTAACTTTGATTGAGCCACTTTTAGCTTAAGTGCGGATAGTTTCGGTTATAAAATTGTATTGGACCTGAGGGAGGAGAGAAAGTCAAGCTCGGTCTAAAAGCTAAATGGTTCAACTAAATTTTCATAATATGCAATTATACATTTTCTACTTTTAAAATTGTTTTAACATTTATTTTAAAGATACATCTAGCAGAAATTTTAAATCAATAATTTATTGTTTTTTGATAATAACATCTTAAATAGGTATTTAATTTAATTTCGAAATGGAAATTATGGATTCTTTATTACAGTGTAAAGAGTGCTTGTAAAAATACAATAAAAATGCAATAATTTTTATGGTAAATTTGCCTATTGTTTACTAAAGCGTTTTAATGAGATTGCAAAATATTAGCTTTTTACTGGTACTTTTACTATACTATGTAGGTAAATTTTCTATGATAATACTTTGGGTAAGTAAAATTACAATAAAATGGCATATGCCAAAGGTAAATGTACTCACGTTTACTACGCTGCCGTAAATTTATTGTGGAATCACATCAATATAGTAACTTTTCTATTAAATTCGCTGCAAATGCTCTTCCGGTATTTCATGTTAAGCGGAAGCATTGCGCAGTGCGCCGGGCGAAATCTATTAGTTGTACTTCATCTCTCGTGTCCTCCATTACAATTTCGGTTCCTGCATATTTTTTGGTGGTCACTGATATTATAGTGGTGTTGTTGTTTTATTCTGTATATTAAATGCTTCGGTGGGTTGTTTTTGTGTTTTTAATTTTTTTGTATCTACATACATTTAAAAGTGACCATTATGAATTTGAATAGTACAAAATTATCTTCTTCGTTAGTTATTTTTAAAGGTATGTGCGTATATCGTCATTATTTTGACTTTATGGATATTTTAATTGTGTTTATGTTTCCTATATAGAGAGTTGCCTTAAGGCTGTATTTCATACTGCAGGACTTCGCTATAAGTTTACTATTTTTTGTTAATTAACATATACAGGATGGTCTCCTATAATGCACTCCCACCCCGAAAACTTTGTTAATTTCAGAAAAAATAAAAACTACCATGTAGGGTTCTTCGTCTAGTTTTTGTAGACGTAAAGAAAAAATTAAAATATTTTTTCATTACAAAAATTAACATAGTTAAAGGGGGATGGATATAATAGATGATAACCCTGCCGTATGTAACATTATTTGGACTTCGTACCCGATGTAGAGAGTTTCCTTATAGCTGTATTTTGTTTATTTTTCAGGATTTGCATTAAAATTGATAATTTTTGTTGTTAAGGTTAACAGGAATTTAATGTTAAAAGAAAAGTGTAGCAAAGTGTTTTATTTATAATCAATACCTTAAAAAAATGTAGTGTAATAACAAATAAATAAAGTTAGTAGGTATTATTATAATTCTCGTTGTAAACTTTAAGTAAAAGTATTGTAATATGGTTGTAAAATTACCTTCCATTTACAGTTTGTCCCAGTAAAATGTTAATTATAGTGTTGTGATTCCACATGAATTTTAGTGTAAATATACATACCCTGTGTAACTTTATTGAAAATTGCATAATTATTTTAATAAATTTACAGCCGACTTACATTCAAAAAAATGTAATGTAATGTAAAATTAAAAAAAAAATTAAGTAAAAAGGAAGTAATTTAATTGGAAATATTAAGTATTATTACAATATTTTCGTTGCAAACTTCAAGTAACACTATTATAATCTTGTTGTAAAATTAGCTTCCATTTACAGTTTATTGCCGTAAACTGTTGGTAATAGTGCTGTAATTCAACAATTAATAAAAATAATTTGAGAGGAATAATTGCAATTACTTTTAACTTACAATGACCTTGTAATATTATTACAAGAAGTAAATATACTATAAATATCGTAGCCATTAAATGACCTACGATATTTCCAGTAAATTTACATCAATTATTCTTACAGTATATATTGCGTCCCTACATGTAATATAGCCCCCGGTAATATTGTTTTTAATTTATATATAATTTGTATTATTTTGGTAATATTAGTTCGATGAGACTTTTGGTTCAACCGGAAGTGCAGTCTGTTTTAAATAGCACCTTGTAGATTTGTATGTAACGTCTTTTTCTGCTATAAATAATTTAAAAAAATTAAATTGTGAGGTATGTTAATTAGATAGATAAACAATGTGGCTATTTAAAATTAATGGATTCCAACAATGCTGGTAAAATGGTCGAACTATGATGTTATCATTGACAAATTTCAAAATGTAACTATTTTAATATTTTTATACATTTTTATGCAGAGTACTTGGCACCTTCTATTTAAAATCATAGGGAACAATGAAATTAAATTAAGCATTTAAAAACATCATATATTTTTTATTGAAACAATGAGAGGGAATAGTATCACTTTATCATTATCATAATACTACTCTTAAAACTATTGAAATGGAAACAATCCTGAAATAGGCAAACAAGGTATCTATACGTGACGTCGTCGCCCGTACATCAAGCAAAATAATATATTGTTAAAAAATATCTAAACTAGAAAATAATAATAATAATAATAATAATTAACATAATGGCTGCTTGCCCCGGAACGTAGTTTTCAAGGTAGCTTTCCCAACTCATTTATTGTAAATAAACTGCACTAATTATCAAACAATTAAAGGACCTTTTATATATTTAAATATTAAATATCTTCTACTATCTTAAAATAATTCCTATACTGTTTGTGTTCTCAGATAACATGATGTGATAAGCTCAAGAAACTCTATCGAGAAATCGTAGGATTTTTTACTCTTTCGATATTTATATCTACTTCTATAAATCTATACCTAAAACATAAATAACAATACAATGAATGTCACCGAAATGAGATGAAATAATTTACTATGAGACAAGTCTTTAGACTGGTTGCGTGATTGGTCGGTCAGCAGTTAATACTGTCACGATTTTAAAAAGTGCCTATTTGTTTTTTAGGGAGCTTAATTTCTTTTTCTCATTAATTCTAGCGCTTCCAAAGAAATCTTACAACTTTTACTTTTCTAATTTAAACGTTTTTTAAACCCTTTAAATAAAGCAGTTATATAGTGAATAAAATATAATCAATACAAGGAAAAATGTGATTTTATCTATTTTGTGAAACTGACGTCCAATAGTTAAGTTTCAAAATTGTGCTGCTGTTTTTTCTAATTATACCTTTCCTTTTTTAATCAAGCACCCTGTATTTTATCGAATCGCGAAAAAGTTAGTACCCGAAATAGCTATAATATATAGGCAATTAAATACAAATCAACATTAAAAATGGTAAGTAGTCCATGTCTTTTTTTTATATTTTGTATAATTTCCTTACGTGCCTACTATGCTCATGCAGCATATCTCGTTTAGTCAAAACTGCAGTGCTCATTGAAGTATTATTAGAATATACAAAGGAAACCTAAAACATTAATAAACTAAATGACGATAAAACATACAGTATACGTCCTCTTGCCTCTTTTTATCCAACTCTTCAATTCCACTGCTATAAAGGCTGTTCATGCTAAAACTTACCGTCCACGTTATCTGCGTAAATATCTGTAAAACAGGGATATCTCGGCCACATGTCTGCGGTGTTCCAGGCTATCCAGATGCTGGGTTAACTCCGGGTCGCCGACGAGACGCACAGCTCTCTTCTGAATGGAATCCAGCAGCTTTAAGATGTGCTTAGGTGCGGCACCCCAGATATGTGAGCAATATTCTAAGCACGGTCTAATTTGCGCTTTGTAGAGCAAAAGCAGCTGCTGCGGTGTATACAGTTTTTTGTTGCGAAATAGTGCATTAAGATTCTGGGAAGCTGATTTTGCGATGTTGGCAACGTGGTTATGTCCGGTCATATTGCTGTTGACCGAGACATTCAGTAGTTCTATTGATGAGGATGAAGGAATGGTCGACCCTGCCATAATGATATCAGGGCACACCGTATTGGCTTTCTTGGTAAACGTGGCTGCTTGGGTTTTTGCAGCATTAAATTGGACCAAATTCCTGACCACAAGTTCGAACTTTCTCAAGATATTGATTAATTATTGTAATGTGCTCCTATCTGCGGTGATAAGTCTCAGTCGCTGGTAAAGGGTTTTCTGATCAAAATTGGGTGAGATGGGTACTGTCATCTGCAAATCTGTAAACAGGATTATTGGTTTCGGTCAGCAGGTCATTAATATAGATGAGGAATAGAGTTGGTGAAAGTATTGCGCCCTGAGGCACTACCGCATTACCGGTGAATGTATATGAGATGTGTCCATCAACTGCAACGTCCAGAGACCCGTTCTTAAGGAAATTGGCAAACCAGCTGCAGATAGATGATGGCAGTCCGAAGGACGGCATTATGTTGAGCAATCAGTCATGCCAAACTCTGTCAAAAGCCTTCGAAATATTCAACGCAATCGCTCGACATGCTCCGTAGTTCTCAATTGCCCTACTCCAGATATAAGTGATATAGGCCAATATATCTCCAGTCGATCTCTGTTTGCGGAAGCCGTATTGGTTATTGCTAATTATTCTGTTAGTCTCGAGGTACTTGAGTAGTTGCCGATTGAATACACGTTTCATGATTTGGAATAGGTTGTACTCGAGCGACTTTCCAAGATTTCTCTTTCGGTAAAACAGACAAAAAGTCTGGACAAAATGGGTGTTAGTTTGTTGGCGCAGTTCTTTAACACGATGACAGGTATTCCATCCGGCCCTGATGCCTTTTGCGTATCTAGCTCTTTGAGGACTTTTCGAATGTCACGGTGGTGAAACTTCACCTCTATCCTGGTAGTGTTAATATTGGATATGGTTTGGAGAGCCTTGCCATGGGGGACGTTTAAGGTAGAGTGCGATGAAAACATTTCGGCGAGCATATTTGCTTTTTCCTTAGCTGTAGTCGCCGTGAAAGGTGAAAGAGACGTTTATATGAAGTTACTACTTACTGCCTTTGCTACCGACCAGAAATTTCTGGAGCCATTGGAGCATTGCAAAAGTTTATTCCTGGTCCTTTGATTGTATTTGTCCTTAGTTTCCTGAGTGACACGTTTGCATTCGCTTCTCGCTTCGGTAAAATAATTACGATTTTCAACGATTTTGTTGCCATTACTTGTACGCTTGCTGTTCCTACCTACGACTCTTTCGCATCTTCTGTCAAACCCGGCCTTTGCTTTGGACGGTAACTTGATGGAATTTGGGATGCATGCATCCGTTCTTGAGGTGAATACTTGCATAATCTCTTCGCAACAGATTGACAGATCGTCAGTGCCAAAGCAGACTTCGAGCCAAGGAAAATCTAGGTAGAACTCTCTTAGATCCTCCTAGTTTGCACCACTGTAATACCCAATTTTACGTGGCAATGGTGGATCCTTCTATGGGAGTGGCAGTTTAAAAGCCGTTGTAATAAGTTTGTGGTCGCAGGTACCTAATGGCGAACCAACTGTGATTGTGTTCTGGACAGGAATTGTGGTTAGAAAAAGATCCAAATTCACCACTCTCTAAAAACCGAGTTGTTTCATCTACAAGTTGAGTAAGCCCACAGCTGTTGGCAAATGCTTTAGCTTCCCTACCCTTGTTGTCGGTCTCGTTGTGATGTTTGAGCCAGTTGTTGTTATGGGCATCGAAATCTCCCAGAACGATTATTTATGAATTAACCTAATTCGATCGACCAGTATTGAATCAAAAGTGGTAGCTAGTTTTGCAAAAACTCTTTGGTAGGCTCTATCGCTCGGAGGGCGATAGAAATAGCATTTAAACTTGGTTAATCCCTTGGTATTGAACTTGAGCCACAAGACGTCAAGGTTGGTCGGTTCGGGTGTTTCCTCGCGGGATCGCTGCGGATAAAAAGGCATATTCCGAACCCTAACCAATGTCTAAATCGGGAGTGTAAGTCGTAATCACAGTAGAGGTGGTTTACTGTTGTTGTTGCATAACATACTTGTGTACCTGTAAGGGCTAATATGTGATGTGGTCTATTTATTTGTAGATGTTGGTGTACCGAATTACTGTTTGTATTTTCGCCTCTTATGTTGCAGAAATCTATTCTAAATTGATTTGGCATCCTTGTTGCTTGTGAAACGTTGCATGAATACCCCCAGGGCCACCGGGCTCTCCGAGATTTGAATGGTCTAGGAGTTAACCTCCGGAATGTTTTGATCCTAGGAGCGTCATCATGTCCACATATTCCTACTGTGAAACCCGGAACCAACATTCCCGCTCAATAAATTTGCTGAGGTGTTTTGGTTAGTTTGAGTTAGTTTACAAATCTATCTATTGACACAGATAACGTGGGTGGTAAGTTTTAAAATGATTCATGTTAGAGAAGTGAATCAGACTTTCCATACAGTCTGTATTAAATATGATTACTGCCGCCTACGCTTTATATTTGGTATAACGGCAATATTTTGAAATATTCCTTCATGACATTTACATAAAAAAACTCACAGAAAAAATTGCTCTTTTTATCCTGTTCTTATTTTTCCTAAAAATAACGATCATGTTTTTATATGTTGTAAATATATTTAGATTCGTATTATTTTAATAATTATTTAATTCCTAAGTCGCAGTTTTATCGACAATACCGAAACACCATTTATGCACTCGTTGCGCATTTTGCTCACCATGTTAACATAATCAGGAAATGATTAAAACTTAATCTACCGACACTCTATTTATACTAAGTATTTGAGGAATAAAAAAAAGTTCCTGAAAGCTCCTTATTTACGCTCCACCAACCAGTATAATAAATTATATGGGATAGGCTCTCTATCTTTATTTAAACTACTCTTTTTGGTGTTTGCTGAACTCATATGGCAATGAAATAATATACAATATGTATATAAACTAATGTAATTTCTTGTCACATATTACAGATGTAATGTCAGTATAATTATCAAGCTCTACTCTATCTTTCGATAGCCTTGACATGATAGCCTTGATGATCTCGTTCAAAATCGAATTACAGATTTCGGAAACTAATAGCATTCGAATTTGGGGTCCAATATATAAAAGCTGAAGCTTCCTGGCTTTTGGTGTTTTATCAAAGCTACTAATGGTGTTTGCTCTTTAGACTTTTAGGGGTACTGGATTGGTTTTAACCGTTTTTAATGCAGATATAAAAAACCGGAGACATGTCAATATAAAACGAGATCGGTAAATCACCTTGAAAAAGAGTAATCGGAATCATATGTCCTTTAGTAGTGTTCATAAGAGGCTAGCATGTTTTTAAATTGTTTAAAAAGGTACACCTAAGCATTTCGTATGAAAAAACATATCAACACGGCCTACAGTGAAAGACTCTTCTGTATTAGGTCCCAGCATGTTCACAAACTGACTAATCTCAAAAGAGTATTGGAATGTTTAGCAGCTTATTTGTCTGAATAAGGTAAACTTATTTAGAAAAAAATATATTTTATATCTACTGATTGACTTAATTGCCTTTAGCCACGTTGTTTTCATCTGAATCTTTTATTTAACTTTCTGGTCATTTATTGTTAATTTATTGATTTGGAGAAATGTCCTTTGGAGAGAAGCATCGTTCTGAAAACTAACCACATATTTTCTTATATATGTTAAAATACTAGTGCCATCTGTATATATTTTTTTTTAAGAAATGTATAGTTAAAGGACCCCTTGAAAATATTTTGGAAAATTGGTGTCGATCAAATCATGCAAAATCTTTACGTGGGGCATTTCTTCACTTTGTGAACAAATTGTTTGAGATGTCAAATGTTGCCAAGATGGTGGGCGCGGTCAGGATTCAGCATCAAAAAGGGTGTGTTAAAATATCGTTTCCCTTGCGCTAATTAGTTATATATGTATAATATCGGGAAAATAGAACAAAAAAAACTTAAATTGCCCAGAGCAATAAAAAATATTACACCTACTAAAATATTAAATAACGAACTGTGTGAAATGTATATAACTATTTTAACCGCTTCATATTATCCATAATTCAAGTTATATGCGGAGACTTATCAGAACATATTTGGAAATCTTACAGAACATATTTGGAAATCTTACAGAACATATTTGGAAATCTTAGTATACAATAAGGCCAAATAAAATACGCCTTTTTCTCCCTTTATAGAATAAAATGATTTGCATATTTTTTTATTAGTTTGTAGTCATATATTTTTACGCTAACGCTTTAGCAGCAGTCCATTCAACTCAGAAATATCCCACTTATATTCTGCGTTCAACAATAATCTTAAAAAGACAAACATCCAGTAAAAAAATGCGGCATATGGGGCAATTTTTTACATGTAAATATCCATAAGAAAATCTAAGATTCATCTTGAGCTGAGGATTTCAAGAATTTGGTAAACATCGTCAACTTGAACTATAGCATTTTAAGGGTGTGGTACCTCGGATATCGACAAGCAACCTCTTCATAAATTCTTGCGCTCCACGGCCGTGTAACAACAAATATAACTGAAAAGTTCAATGCACGCAAGTACCATATCCCCCCACCTGTTATGGAAAACATACTCATTACACGTGGAGAGATCAGGAAAATTAGCAGCCATCCGCCCAGAAACGAAGCCTCTCTCTCCCGTATTCAACATTACGGAATCATCCTAAAAAATCCTTGATACATTTCCTGCACAATGCTAACGCCATTATTCGCCTCCAGCACTTCTCATTCCCCTGGAAGCACGCCGTTATCATTTTGATACATAATCCAGGCGAAGATCTGAGGCAAACCGGTTCTTACAGACCGATTTCCATGATTGCCACCACGTGGAAGGTGGTGGAGAAACTTCTTTTGTCCAGGATAAGCAGTGCAGCTGATAAACTCACAATTTTGCCCAAAGAGCAGCTCGGCTCTCGGGCCGGCATAGCACTATCATGCTGGCAGCTAACATAGTCCAGGATACGTATCAAGGCTTCAATCATATGCAAAGCACTGCGCTGCTCCTCCTAGACATAGAGATGGCGCTCGAAGGGTGTGGCATGACGGCCTGCTGTTTAAGGTGAGTGTAAAATATAACTTTCCACTGCATCTGACAGCCTTGGTTCAGTCATACCTTGCTAGGCGCACCCGGCAGAGTCGTCTGCAAGACCCTTAAAAGCCGGTGTCCCGCCGGAAACTGCCTTCAATTATTACACTGTAGACATATCCTCCTCTCCTGACACCACCATATTGCTCTGCGCTGACGACACAGCGATATACTCAAAATCCCGCATTGCACAGGCAGCCAAAATAAAACTCCTAAACCACCTTAACATACTCCTACCGTATTATCAAGAGTGGAAAATTAATTTAAATATTCCTAAAACCGAACTGGCAATCTCGACCAGGCAAAAGTAAATACGGACATAACACCGCTCATGATTAACAACACTCTAGTAAATGTTAAAAACCATGTTAAGTACTTAGGAATAATGTTTGATAGGAAACTAAACTTTAGTCGCCATAGCACAGAAATAGGGCGGAAAATTGCAATGGCACTCGAAGAGCCCGAGTATGTTGGTTAGGCCGCGGTATTTCTTGAGCCCGGCTAGTAAAATCAGCATTTGCAAGTCAATAATTAGACCAACGCTCCTGTATGGAGCCCTTGTGAGATGATCTGTTGCAAAAACGCACAAGAAGAAACTGCAAATAACGCAAAACCGGCATTTAAGGGCAGCATTCCCGGCGAGCCGCTATACAAGGATCATGGACTTGCACGCTTGAGCGGACATTGAAACCGTGGTAGAACATATCGAAAAGTTCGCCTGCAAATTCTTTGACACGGGTATTAGGGGCCCGTTGCGTCGATAGCGGCTGACATTGCCAATCAACGTTATGACCCAGAGAACAAGCCACCACATGGGCCCTTACACAGGGCCAATACCATGTATTTTCAGAACCCACGACCTCCTGAATAAGAAACATAAATAATACTTAACAAAAATATATATATTAGCCAAAAAGCCAATCCATGAAAACTAGAGGAAAAATTGTCTTGGCCTAGTATTATAGCATAGTTGGCGCGCGACACCATAGGAACTAGGAACATGCCTGACTGGACGGCTGGGGCCTACCTAATACAAATCGGGCACAAATCTGCCGAAAATTTTGTCGAAATTTTACCGTCCCTATTGTCGAATAGTCGGCACCGATTTTCAGAAAACTGAAACTTAGCATTGAGGCTGCTAGCGTATAGGGCGACCACAACTGCTGATATAAACGCGTTATAATGTGTGTATATATA
>MU184532.1:37425-67313 GCA_016904865.1 Pissodes strobi
TAGCAACACCAAATGCTATTATTACTACAGAACCATGCTCAAACCTGTCAGAAAATAAAAAATTGTATATATTGAAAAAACATCGATATGTAGGTCAAAAAATGAAGGTTTATATTTTTCTCTTGAAAAGCAATGTTTGTTAGAAATCCGATTACTTGACTAGAATCTACGCCACTGTACTAGAAGACATTTTGGAGATGATGATGACTTTTATACTAGGTGAATTTAAACGTTTTGCCATTTCGAGTTTTGACATGACAACGCTATATTTTATTACTGGAAAACAGTATATGTAGTCTGGATCAACCAAACTGTCGTACATTAAAGAGGGGAGATATGAGCAGAACGTATAAAAAAATCTCAGCGATTTGATTAAAAATGTCAAATTGGTGAATTTTTGGTTTTCAGTTTGAAAAATCGCGCTAGTAAACGCATAGCTACTGTTAAGGACACAATCTCAGACTCTAAAACCTCGTGTTCACTGCTCTAAAAAAGTTCTGTAACAATTTTCCGTACGAGATCGGGAAATAAGATGCATATTTTGGGATGAATTTTATGTTAAAATATGTAGATTTATATATTTAATTACCTTATATCTAATTGAAAATTGAAAACATTTTTTGGTGATTAGAGGCGGTTTCTGGTGGATTTCTATGGCAGATTTCGAGGCAAAATTTTACTTTTAACATATCGTTGTATATAGTATTTGTTAATGATCGGATTATATGCAATCAAACACCTTAATTTTTATTTATTTATGCATGATATGTGCAAAAAATACATGGATATGTAATAAATATGCAGTAATAAAACAACAAAATTTTGATTTTCTAAATTAAATTTTCACTCAATTGGGGGATTGAGTATTGAATAAAAATAAATTAAAGTTGTATATACTTTATTAAATCACAAATACGTTATTCCTATATCAACTTATATTAATATTAATTTGAAAAATTATAAAATGCACTAGTTATTACGTGTGCTTTAATGTTTTGAATTAAAAAATTGTGGTGTATATACTCTATCACTACGGATATGTTTGTAGAAAGCAAACGATCTCTATATATCTATTGAAGTTATAGGGCAACATTTTAATTTTGAAACTAAGGCAGGTTCAATAGCCAAATTATTTACTGTTTTTTCTGACATTATGTTTACGACCTATCTTAAAACCTGTGATTTTTTTTACTAAACTTTCTGATTTTGCCACTACTGTTTTCCCTACCTCACCTCGTATTTGTTTGCAATTTAGAACCCATGTTTCTTTTATAATTATTGAATCTGGTAGACTTGTACACGATTCTTCTAGTTGCAAAATACTGTCTGCCAAAAATACATACATACATTAAAACTGTTGATCCAGTTTAACATTTGAAATATTTCTTTACACTTTCGGATATTAAGTCTGCCACACGAATCCAGGTACCCCATATGTGGTGGGTAGAAAACTGCACTCTTAATGTTTTTTTTAAGTTTTTTTCATATTTGTTATTAGGTCATTAAACAACGGGAAGGAAGCTCTTATAATTGCCTTAACCCTATTTAATCCGTGAGCTAGGCATGTTGCATAAATTAAATTTTCATAAAATATTTTTAAATTCTGTCCTGCCTTTACCATACACGGCGCAGTATCGGGCAACAGGACAAGAATTTCATCTATAGAGACTGAATTCGGCCAAAAGATATGTGGTAATGTTTTTTGAATAAAACGAGTAACTGTAAGGTTTTTGTTTTCCAGTTCTTTTACAGCTCTGAGGTAAGCCTTTTCATGTTCTTCTTCTGTAAGTTTTTGAACTAAAACTTCTTAACGCGCGCCGGCAGTAAAATTTGAAGGTCGCGACACACGGCGGGTGACACCTTGCTGGCGGAACGAAAACTGGCCGCGTCACACGAGCTGGCGGAAGGAAAAATATGAGGTTTATTTATTGTGATATCTTTGTTAGTTTACAAGCAAAAAATATGGCATTTGCTCTATTACCTTGTCAAGAAATAATGGAAACTTTTATGAAGAATATTTTTTTTCATTTAGGCCTTTCCTTTTTGTTAATTGCGTGGTATAATTAAAAAAACTACTTTATAACCAAATCCGTTACGATATGTATAAGGCTAGGGCGTTTAAGTTTGAGAAATTTTACTTCAGATATGCGCACATAGTGCACACTTTATTTTAAATTAAATTAACTATGCAACGACACACAATATACATATAGCTACCTTCAATGTCGATATTTATTTCATCAAGCATGGTACCAAACACCTTTCCAACTACGTTTTTTCTTAATGTTGATTCATCTGTAGCATTAAATTTTTGTTATTTATGCAGAAAAGCCTTTCCTTGAGGGTTGGTCAGCTTGTTTAAAGGAATGTTAGCACCCAAAAACATTTTACACATTCCTTTGATACATTCTGACTGGCCATGGTTTTCATTTTTAAAAGTCTCAAAAGACTGCTTCAACGTTGACTGTTGATGGGACCGGACATCATCCTGCTAACCTTAGCAACGTGAGGCGTGTGTGTCTTAATGTGATGATCTATATATTTTGAATTTCTTCGAGGAGGAAACAACTTTTGAACAAGGCTTGCAAAAAATATGATCACTAACCCACTGGATAAGGCTTAATCTATGAAGTACATCGTATTTTCGACATAATCATCACTTTCGTTTTAATTTTCACTCTGTTTGAGCGTACAATTCTAACTGCGGCTACGACAAACGACAATCTTAATAATACTGTAAGCTGTAACAAATGTGAACAAATAAATAACTTATATAAGGTTTAAGGTGTAGGTAAAGAAATTCTAGTTAAAACATGTAGCCAAAAAAAATGCACAGACTAATGCAATTTCTCCATAGAAGAATAGTTTATTACTTTATGTATTTTATTGACCTATTTATTGCCCTCTTTATTAGGGAAATTCCAATCATTCAGGTGTTCACGCGCCGCGCGCCGCGCCGCTTCGTTCAAGAGGCGCGGCGGCGGGGGCCATAAAACGTAAGAAAACCACGGCAGAGTGTTTGTACCAATGATAATCGTTATCTCTACTTGATTCTGGGCGTGTTATCCTTACCGACAACTACTACACTAGTCCTGAACTGGCAAACATCTTATTAGATAGAAAAATACATCTTATTGGAACTTTGAGGTCTAACAGACATGATAATCCAAGAGACCTCATAGAAAAAAACCTTAAAAATGGGGAAATAATAGGCAAAGAAAGCAGGCATCCTGAAGTGGCGTGACAAATGAGATGTGTTGATGCTTTCTACTAATAATTATCCTGAAACAAAACAGATCCAAAGAAGAAGTAAAACAATATATATGCCAGTTGCTTTTTTCTGGTCAAGGCTCATTTTTCGCAAAGAAGGACACAAAAATACTAACACTTTTGCCAAAAAGGAAGGATCAGCAGCCGAGGCACAAAAATACTGTCACTGGCATAAATAATATAACAATAAATATGGTAAAAAAAATTACAATATATGGTGTAGATTGCGATAATTAACCATACTATAATATAGAAGATATTTTGCACAAAGTCACACAAAAAATAGAACATCCCACATACGGTTATCCAACGAGGACTAGACAAGGAGATTTTTTGACTTTCCCTGTACTTTTATAAAAAAAAAAACTGAAATAGCAATCTTAATTTATTCATAGGATCACGGCTGTATGTTCGAATGTAGAAATGATTAACGGGTATTCAGCCAATAAGGTTTATTAAAATATGATTTGTTTTGCGTCCAAGCTTTCGGTCAGTATATCGTGACCTTCGTCAGGGCTAAAAATTATTTTATATACTAATGTACAATATATAACAATTTTGTGGCAACTTACAATCAAAATTAGTTGAACTCAATTTTGGCAATTATATCATTTTAAAAAATATTGTAAAAAATTGGTAAAATATTAGAATAACTTATAGAACTACATAAAATGTCAAAGTCAATCTACTTTGTTTCAAAATAAATAATTTACGGGGTATTAAAGGAATACTTGATATTTGATGTTACCTAATTTAGTAATAATGGCAAGGTGTATTGGTAAAGTTTGTAAACCGAGCGTTGATCGTTACGTCATACCTTGTCTTTCTCTCTCATACCACCGTCAATCGGGGGTGACAGAAATTTGACGTCACGGACGTACGTTGAGCTGCGCATGCTAGGGTATCAGATGAAATTAATGAAATTCCTCATCTGTCAAAGTGTCAAATCAAATATATATTTATTTATTTTATTTGAAGTTCGTCCAACGTATTTTTCTGTTTTTATTTGTGATTGTTATCGCAGTTGAAAATGCCTGGACATCGGTACACTGAAAATGAGCAAGTCCTCATTTTAAAACTAATAGACTATTTTAATCACGAAAAAGCAGCAGGAAAAACGCTTTTACCCGTGAGTGCAGTATATACCTAATGTAAGTTGATACAAAAGTGCAGTTTTAACAATATATAAAGAGTAGGATTATTTGTTGTAGAGAGTTTCTGGTGCTTTATGAATATCGTCAGCCACTGTGCAAAGAATGCATTGAAAGGCAGTTTAGAAACTTGTTGACTTTACAATCAAGGCAAATGTTGATATTGTTTCCTCTCATGGAGAGCCTCTTCACAAAGTTCATGGCCATACTATAAGGAGAGCATGTATGCTATGTATGAGAAAGGTAATCTGCATTTAATTTTTCATTATTTTAAATAATTTATTCATTATTTCGGTTTTATTGTAGGCGAACATCTCACACTGCGTTCATTGCAAACGAACCTGAAGAATATTGACAGAGTGCACATATCTACTGATCTGCTAATATAATCCTATTGAGATGGTATGGTCAGAATGTAAGCGTTATTACGAGGCTTGTATCAGTTCGATACATCCTGTCACAAGAGAAGCTGTTTTAAATTTGTGGAATGAAGCATTTCAAAAGGTAAGAGTCTGGTCCAACTTTTAGATATAATTTTTATAAGAGAATCTGTTTTAGATTACACTAAAAAAATGGAGAGATTATGTTCATCACACAAATGCTATAATACAATTAGCGAGGACTGGAACAAGGAGAGATGCTTCGGATATAGGTATTACCGGTCATTATCAATCTCAATTCTTGTCACTTGGATGATGATGATGATGAGTATTATTTTAGCGATGAGCAGGAAACAGTGTGCTCATCATAAGCACAGAAGATACAATGACTCCTTTCATAAAACATGATACAAGAACCTTAAATTATAACATCTCTTTCCATCGATTGTGTAGTATGGTTTTTTATAATGAGTGAATTATTGTTTTTTATGATGAATTGAATTATAGTTTTATTATCTTTTGTCTCGTCTGCCATTAGTGTCTCCCGATGAGTTTTGTGGCTGGCTGATCGATACATGCCAATAGTATTTTAATATTGTATTATAGTACTCTGTTTTAGTGACTCTCTGTGCTATGTAAGGTGTTTTTTCCAATTTGTTTTTCATTGGTGTTTATTGTAAGTTTGTATAAAGAAAAATAAAATTTTAAATTGTTAAAGTTAACACATATATGCCAGACCTTTACAGTTGTTGTATATGAATCGTGTTATAGCACACTTTAGGTTATATAAAATGTTTTGTTTTCCATTTCATAAACATTTGGGAATTTTTTGAAAATAAATTAGCATTGTTTTCGTTTTCTCTCATACTTGAGTTTTATTTTATGGTGTCAATCTACTCTACTTTGTTTAAGTTACTTTAGTTGGTGTTGGTTATAACTGAAGTACAGCTGACTCAAATACAATATTATGCTATACCGTCACCCATCTAATATATTTTATATGAGATGTCCTATGTTAAAAATAACAAATATTATTAAAAGTTTGAACTAAGGCCGTAATGGCGATATTTACAGCTACATAATAAGCAAAACTTGTACAAAAATGAAATAAACTTTTACAAATCTAAGCGTTTGAGCCATTAAACAACACAAATAAATTATAAACAAAACTTACTTACCTACATATATTAAACTAAGAATTGTTGAGTTTTATTAACTACAGAACACTGCTATAATGTGAAATGATTAATTAAATGATAAGACAACAAAAACTGTAGCTAACCGATGAATAAAATTGCATTTATACAGTCAAATTTAAATATATGTCAAAGTTTACTGCAATGGTAAATTTCTCTTTTTATTAATTTGTTTACTGCACTTTACAGATGCTTACAAGTTCACAATCGTATGACAAATAAAAATTAATTGGTAAAGAAAAGGTCCAAATCACTTCAGTTGCATATCGGATATTAAAAATGTCCTTGTGATTTTTTATACACTATTCTCACGGCCAAGTTTGTTTCACAGTACATTACTTTTGAATTGAGTTGAATGTTTCTTCAATTAACCACATATCACATGCATAAGTACATAACTTTTCTCGTAGCAAAGATTCCACTTATTATTCGAAATTTCGCAGGTTTAAGATATGTTTTCATTCACACAAAATAACAATACCCCTGTATATCTAAGAATTTCTGCTGGAATTTTACTAGAACACTAGAATATTTCTGTTTGTATTGTGTTGTTAATTTAAGTTCCTATTGCAAACCCCACAAGACTTTTTTTCTTCACCTAAAACAAAGTAGATTGCATAAAATTAAAATATTCATATTGGAGATCCAAATATTATCTTACCAGAGTGAAAAAAGACATGTTTATCGGTTAGTTTCTTTAAATTAAATCTATGAATTACGAGTTCATGAGCATGACATGTTGTTTGTTATTGTTTTGATTTGAATTCAGCGTCCTGTCTAACCTCACATTCGAGATCGACAATAGCCGTCTACTTTACCGAGACGAAATGGATCATGCGCGAAGCGTAAGTTATGCTCCTCCCAAGACTCTTGTGAATCAATTCAGGACATGCTTCAAAACTGATCTGACGTCAGGATTTATGACGTAACGATCAACGCTCGGTTTACAGACTATACAAAATTATCGATTATTTAGTGATAATATATAAGAATAAATTGAGCTTAAATCATCAATTTCAGTTCTCTTATTCATAGAATTAGTTTTATTTATTTCGACCATTTCTAAAAATAACCTTTTATTACATTTGTTTCTGTATGGGGAATTTTGATTTCATTAAAGTTTGGTATGTGACCAGTAATATATGCATGTTCAGATAAAGCAGAAGTGTTTTTTTGAAGTCTTATGTCACTTTTATGTCCAGAAATTCTATTTTTTAGAATCTGTGACGTTTGTCCAATATACTTTTTATCACAATTATTACATGGAATTGAACTAAGTTTGAGTAATTTAAAGCAATAGTTTTATCTTTTAATTTTGAATATAAATTACCAATAGATTTAACATATTTAGCGCTAATTTTACGGGTTCATTTCTAAAAATTTTAATTATTTTCGGAGTAAGTTCTTTGATATATGGAAATGAAGCATAACAAACATTTGAAATATCATTATTTATGTTATCATGAATAATATTGTTGATGTTATTTATTCTAGTGTTAAAAAGCAATTTTTTTAGAAAATTTAATGGATAACCATTATCTATAAGGATGTCTTTAAGTTTGTGTAAATTTGTATTTATTAAAGTAGGCTGCACTAGGTTTATTATTCTATTTTTTAAAGCTAAAACAAAATTAATTTTCATTTTATTACTTAAACATGACAGACATGTTTGTCATACCATCAAAGCGTGGTTTCCACGTCTGGCTTTAATTTGTTAAATGTTTAAATTATGTGAACCTTTCTTATAATGTAGAGTGTTTTTTAAATTTTGATGTGACCGTTGTCGTTTTGATGTTGTTTGTGCCTCTTGTGGATATCTTTTGTTCCAACTGACAAGTAACACTGATGATGGCTAAGGCCGAAAGCGCTCTGTTACGCTGATTAGACGTCCTTTTTGGATTAAAATTTTTGCATGGAATACAAAAGTTTTTCATTTAGTAGATAATTTATAAGTTTCCTATGTACAAGGGTATGTTCCCTAAAGCTAAAATCTCCCCCTATCTACAATAGTAAAAGTAACTGATATTTCCCAAGGTGCTTTTTGTTATTTGACTCTTAAATACACATATATTTCAGAAAAGAGATTAATTTGAAGGAAACTACTCCATTTCCCTTCATCTATTTTATCCTACGCAACGAAATAGTTTGGTCAGTGCCCAAAGCAGAAAGTGATAAATGAAACCGAGGCTGGAAAGCAGGTCCTAAATTCATCTCGGAAATTCGCCGTTTTCTGAAAGTCACTATATGCGGGCAACATACATTAAATCGGAGGTGTTGCATAAATCAGTTTTCTGGCCAGATAATAGAGATTTACGAATTTTAGTTTCTATTGAAGGCCTTACTTCCAAACAGAATGGCGCATTACTCTTTTATAATGTTTTTGGATTTATTCTGAATTTTATGTAAAGGGAAACTACATTTTTAGTGCCATATAGATGCTTGTTTGTATATGGTAAATTGCTAATTTTCGAAAGATTAGAATTAGTATGCCTTAATTTAAAGCTGAAGAAATAAACTCCACCTAATAAGGGAAAAGACTCGCAGTTCTATAGCGTTTCATCCTCATTCAGCGATTTTAGAGAATTAATTTTCGCAATTTTTATTTAGCGAGTCCTAATAGATTTCTCAGATTGACAGAAAAGGTGAAGTAAGTGAGTAATGACGTAATATAATACTCTGATTTAACACAAAAAAAAACGTATTAGATTAATTAACAAAAGTCAACATGGTGCTTTGTCTATTATTTTTGCTTCTATCCATACGAATATCGTAGCATGCAATGAACGAGTTGTGTGACGTAGTAATAGTTTCAAGGGATGGTCCAAGAAACTAGAAGAACGCTCTATCCTTATTTATATCCAGGCTATTGAACAGGGCGGCTTTATGCGTCAGTCTTCTTTATTCTTATATTTTCTATTTTGCGTACAAATTGATATTTTCTTTGTTATTTATTTAGAAATTTTGATGTAGGCCATACGTGAACGAAGATATTTATATTCACCCGCGAAAATAAGTACACCCGGCAAAATGTCTTGTGTACAGGGTTTGAGCATATATTTCGTCATATAGAGTCAGTTTTTATTCTGAAGGATGTAAAATTGGTTAAATGTAAAAATGCATTGGTTTTATCTACACCGTCAGAATTAGTATAGAAAACACTTCATGCCTGGCTCACCGCTTGCTTCGGGAGCGGAAACTAATCCCAACTAACCTAAATTATGGCAGAAAACATCTCCCTGAATTAATTTCCATAATAAAGGCAATTTGGCGAAACGAAGAAAAATAACAAAATAGAAAATGTTGACAAACGGACGGTGGAATGTCAGTCCCGCCACCCCGCCGACCAGTGAGAGCGAAAAGCGACTGTATACCTACGCAAATCCGACCAATAGAAAATGAGCATGCTCGATTGTTTGCTACGCGTCGCAAAATAGTTCCAGATTGAAATATTAACATTATGAAACAAAATTAATAATCCGCATATTCTGCGTAAGTCAACTTGATATAGGTTCATCTTATTTTATTAAATAATTCTGGTATAGTCAGATCCGGTGTTAACGTGCGGGTCTTACGATTTAACAAAGACATACTTTCAATTTTTCTTTTCTTTTATTGCGTTTAATCATACTATCCAAATAAAATCCGTAAGACAAATATGACAGACTTATGCAATTTTGACATGAAAGAAAAGGATATGTATTTAATTTTCAGCGATTCACAAAAGTTTGTACCTGCCAGTTTTGTGACTTTGACAGTTTATTTAAAGTGACAATATGAACGATAAATAGCAATTTTCTGGTTTTTTGCATCCCCAAGCAAAAAAAATGGTGCTTGATTTGTTAAATTATTTCATGAATGAAAGAAAAAGTCAAAATTCGCCAATCAATATGCAGGAAACCGTAGCAAAAGCACTGGGAATTAGTTTAAGAACTGTGCAGAAAATTGGGCATGAAAGAAAGCATAATATAATACCGAAGAATACTAAAAAATGTAAACGAAGAAAGCCAAAGACTGAAGATTTGCGCGAAAGTATTAAAATGGGAGTTCCGAATGTGATTTATGATTTATACAGATCAAAAACCAATGTAACTCTTCCAGTTTTAAAAGAAAATTTAAAAATTCGAGGTGTTTTGGAAATCGGACTTGAATCGTTATCAAAATTAATAAGAAAGTGGGTTTTCGCTATAAAAAAGACTGTAACCGGAGATTTTTATGTGAGCAGCCACAGATAGTGAGTGAGCGTGTTCAGTTTTTAAGAAAATATACAAAAAATTACAAATCAAAATTTAGAAAAGTAGTATTTTTAGACGAAACATGGATATTTTCAAATGGGAGTGGTTCAAAATCTTGACAAGATGATTCTGTGCGTGAAAAGAAAAAAGGGATGTGGCCCGGGAAAGCGGTTCATTATTTTACATGCCGGTTCTGTAACAGGATATGTTCCAGGTGCAAGCTTAATTTTTTCTTCCACATCAAAAAGTTCTGACTATCATGACAATATGAATTGCGAAATGTTTGAAAAATGGCTAAAAGCTCAATTAATACCAAATTTAGATGAGCCGTCTTTAATTCTATTAGACAATGCATCATATCATTCAAGAATTTTAAATAAACAACCTAGTTCATCTTGGCGAAAAAGTGATATTTATGAGTGGCTTGAAAAACACAACCAAAATCCTTTACCAAACATGTTAAAATCCGAACTCTTATCAATGGCAAAGTCTCTCAAATCACCCAAAATATATGCTGTAGTTGAAATATTGCGCGAATATGGCCATGAGGTTCTACGACTGCCGCCATATCATTGCCAGTTTAATCCGATAGAATTAATATGGGCTGGGGCAAAATCTTTTTATGAAAAACATGTAGGTGATGGTCTTAAATCCTCGCAAGTAGAGATAGTTTGGCAAGATTCGTTGGGTCATATTACGCAGGAGTACTGGATGAAATCGGTGGAACATACAGAAAAATTAATAAGGGATTGGTGGAATCGAGAACAAGTATTAGATGCCGAAGTAGCCCGATGATCATCGCTCCATTCGAGGACGACTCAGATGATGAGGACTTTTCAGAATTTCTAAGTGATGATGACAGTTTTTAGTCTATAATTATAAACGGTTTGCTTTGTTTACATTTTTTAGTATTCTTCGATATTATATTGGACTTTTTATTCAATTTATTTATGCTACTGTTTTCTACTTATTGGTTGGTAAATTACCATTTTTTCTTTTTATTTCTTGAAATAGTTAAACGGATTAAATTCCATTGTATTTTTAGGTTAGGTAATTTTATTGCTAAAATAAATTACACTATTTATGTTTGTCGTTTTTAATAAATATGTAGAATTTGTAGATATACTATTTACAGGGATGGCGAACCAATGGCACTCGTGCCATTGATGGCACGCGACACAAAATTTTGGGCACACCACCGATCACAAAGTTTACTATGAATTATTATATTGCGAATTTGACGGGCACGTCTATGGCCTTATTAAACATTTCTTTAGAAAAAAAGGCACGTTAATAATAGGTTTGTTCTAGCAGCGATTTCAAACCAAAACCAAGCCATCCGGAGTTTGCGCATTGCAATATAAGCGACACTTAAATCGCTATGCGCAAACTCCGGATGGCTTAGATTTGGTTTGGTTTGGGTTTAAATTGCTGCTAGCACAAACCTAATAAATGTCCGCAACCCCTGTACTATTATGTACATAATTTTTACAAAAATAATAATATTATATGTGGCTATCTTCACGACAGTTAAAATAATACAACTATGTTTCTTTTCTCCCGGTATATTGATAACTACATAATCTCATAACATTTTGATGAGCTCTGGAATTTTCGATTTGATTCATATGATCGGTGACCTTTGGACCCGCATGATAAGACCAGATTTGACTATAAGTAATTTTGATAGCGTTATTGTTAAGGATCACCTATTTTTCTGCTGCAGTACATATATCAACAACTGAAATAAGCTTTAATTAATATTCCATAACCCAAATTAATAATTTTGACAAAGAAACATCGGATTCTATTAAGTCACGACACTTTAAACATGTAATAGCAAACAAGAAACAGTTAAAATAGGTACTTACTTTTTTAAAATAATGTTCGCAGAGTACGACTATGAGTGTATATACTTATGCATGGGATGTAATATTTGGATTCAAATGTTTGGATGTTCTATTTTCATGAACATGGCGGCCATTTTCTTCCAGACGAGTGCCAGATACCCGACGTGGTCGGCGTGTGCGGCAAGAGGGAGTACCGCTGATTTCGTGAATAATGTGAAGTGGTAAAGTAGTGAAATAAGACTCAGTTTACATAAAGTTTCTAGCGGAAAATAGGTATAACACTTCGTTTTTCGTGTGGGTTCCCATTTTGATTCAAGTTTTGTATTATAAATGTTTATATGTTCGTATTATAATCTACACGGTATACTTTAAGGCGAAAAATGTTTATTTTTACATGCTTCATTTTCTAATAAAAGTAATTTTTCTGTCACGTTATTGAAAATAAGCTGCCGATTTTCCACGGTACAGACCATACAACAGCGCCGCAGTAGCGGTAAGTACGGCTTGCGTACTATTTTATAAGGGGGGAAAGAAGATGGGGAACGATGTTGGCGTCTTCATATTTAGTAAACAAATCTGTCCATTTTTTTATATGTCTTCGGTAAACACTTATCTGAACGGACTAAATTCCTAGAAGATATCTTTAACAGAATGAGACCGGTATGAAAGGTGCGCCATTTCTAAGAGCCAGTTACTATTTTGAAATAAATCAAAACACATTTACCCAAAACTATATACAGCAAACGTGGAAAAACTAACGTATACCAGATGAAAAGGATTTTAATTTTTGAATTTTGCGGAAAAGCTACCGTTCTTGATAAAAAATCTGCTAAATCAATAAAATCCTCAGGAATTCTCTCCATGAAAATATTATTCTCAGATGAAACCACATTTACATAAATAGGAGTCGTATAACTAAAGAACTGTCGTTAGTAGAGCGATGAATACCCTATTTTTTTGATCGAATATCGGACCAATATATTGATTTAAAACCAATGTTTGGTGTGGTTTCTATCAAATATTGGGGCCGTATGTTTTCATCAAAAATACTACTAGCCACATTTATTTCAATTTTTAGCAAGCGAGTTCTCTGATTCTTTGCTAGTAAATGTGAGGCAATAGATTTTTTTTCTCTAATGATGATAAACCCTCTTGGTTCATTTTGTGTAACAGTATTTCAAGAATGTTTTTTTGCATTTTTCAATACTTTTTACTAGGTGAAATTAGTGCTACCTCCGGCAACCAGACAAGGGTAATTTTTCTTGCTAGTTTAGTACTCGAGTAAGGCATTGGCTTAATATTAACTTCAGAAATAGGTGGGTATGGCGTGCTACTCCATACTACTATCAATTTACTAGAATTAGACCAGATGGTCTACGTACACTGCTCCTATCAGGGAGTGTGCACAGAAAATTACTCCAATTATGAAAAGGATAGCAATATCAGAAGCAAAAATGCAGACTATAGTTTTGTATGGAAAGGAGCGACGGGTATGTTGAAGCATAGAATTTTCCAAATCATTAAATAAATTTTGAATTATGTACCGAATTAACAGTTAATTTTTTATTTAAACAAAAAACGATATTAGTTTTGGTAGAGAGGGTACATTTATTGCATTTTTATGTTAATCTCATTTAAAATAATTTCCCTACAAACCTAGAATTATTGCTAAATGCTTTTTCAGAGATCTCGTTCAGTGCTTGTCAAAATTTATTAGAATGTTGATAGTTACCTAAATGAAGTGAAGCAAGGGGAGGAAAAAAATGATATATATGAAAATAATAAACAACATAACCTATATGCTACCGATTCAGAGAATGAATAATTATTTTGTGTCGTTTGTGTTTTGTGATAATTTATTTTATTAACTTAACATTTCTGTGGCCCAAATGTATTTTAATAAAAAATTATGGTATGTGTATGTGATTGAAAGTTGCCACATTGGCGCCATTATTTCAATGTCATGTCATAGTTCATGTATATCCTTTGTTCGTTTATCAGTCTCCAGTGCGGTAATTATTTCCCTTCTCGTTTTAGTTCTGTCTATTGAAAGAAGATGCTCTAATGATACTATTACGAGTAATCATCTCAGCAGAGTTTTTGCATGTTTACTACATGTGAGTTATAGTTAAATTATTGGGGTTTATTAAAAGAACTTTACAGGATTTCAATAACATATCTTGCTTCAAAACCCTGTTTTGTTCCTATGTTAGGTCGATTTTGGACTATGCTTTCTCCGTATGGTCACCATTTTATGGGGAGTATATCCAACAAATTTAACGGGTACAAAAAAGATTCATAAGATTTGTAGGATATAAAATGGGAATAGCAGGAGAGGATATTGTATATGAAGAATTAACTCAATTAATTAACTTGCCTCCTCTTACTGAACGAAGAACATTTATTGATATGTGCACTTTCTACAAAATATTGAACGGTTTAGTAGATTGTCCTGAATTACTGGCTATGATAAGCATAAGTGTTCCAGAGAGATTATTGAGCGATTTCGATCTGTTTATTGTTCCTTATCACAGAACGAACTATGGTTTGTCATCGTCTTTAACTCGTTTCGCATCAACAGCCAATGAATTAATTCGACAGAAGAACATTGATTTTTTTAGCTGAATCTTTTCAAGTCAAAAATAAAGAATGTATGGTGATGCCTAATTGGTGTGTGTTGATGCACCTATCTGACACTTGCTATGTTTTATTATTAATGAGCATTTATATATGTATGTATTGATATTTATTGATTTGTTGATATCTTGTTTTACTTTGGCTATATGCTATTTTTTACCCTAGGAGACCAGTGCTTATTGTATATTAGTTTATTTATTTTTTCTACTTTTAATGCACCTTATTCTACTTTTGTATTGTACTCTTTGTAACTGGCTGGTCCGTAAATAAATATTTATTTATTTATTTATTTATGTTGTAACATCATTGATACATCATAGTTACCCTACTGGATTCGATAAATTGTATTAACCCATCTAAATACATCATACTTTCTGGTAATCACCCACGCCAAAATTCATCTTATGTTAATACAGTAGTGCCTGTTATGAGAAAATCATGGCTTGTTCCTCAAGCTTCTGCAAGTGTGAAGCACAAGCAAGGAATATAAACTTTCACGGTATCAGTAGTGAGCTTGAAAACTAGTTGGCTGCTCTAATTCAGGTTCAAGAAAACCCCCGAGCAATTTTGAACCATTTAGCGTTTTATATACTACCAAAACCAGAAACGTAGTTTCTCTCCTTTCACTGGTAGATTTATGTGGTTGATATTTTCTTCACCTTACATTAGAACTTAACATACCTATTCTGAATTAAGAATTTATATCTAAAAATTTTAAACATTGGCACTATTGGAATATTGGAACGTACCCAACCGGTATCAACCTATACAGCTCCGAGCTGTTCGCAGTGTTCCTCTTTTTCGAACGTTGTCTTGACAGATTTCAAGGAAATTTTTTGACAATTGACGTGGTCTTTTTCTTCCGAGCGATTAACGTGTCGAGAGAGAAAACACAAGTTTTCGAAGCCGAGATAGTATCGTTGAAATTTTGACCCCATCAAACCTTCTGTTCTTATTAATTTAGAATGAGATAAACTGGCAAGCACTCTGCCATTAATATTTTTCGTATTATCGGCAATATAGTCTCGTACATGTATTTTATGTAAAGTGGCTATACCCTTTTCAAAAGGTATGTTGTATCTTTGTGTTTTTATTAGATAGTTAAAATTATTTATAATTTAACTAGAGTCCACACTCCGCCAGGTCTAGCCTAGAGAATTTTTCCAGGTTTATTGCTGCCAGTTTGAGACCCTTTTGTCAACGTGATACTGACCCACATGACGTGACATGCAGCGTCACAGGAAGCAGTAAAGCTCCATTTGAGTCCAGCCAAGTTGCCATATCAGTTATTGAATAGTCACCAACCACCCCAGTGTATTCCACTTATCTTGTCTTTGTCGAAATCTGCGTTTAATCGTTTATTATCTCTTATCATATCTATAACCGTTCTTTTATCGTTATTTTATTAACCAATACCGAATTTCTTCACTACGGTATACAATATTATTTTGGTTAGGAAATATCTTGCTAATATCATTCTAATTATCTGATTTACTTTTATATATTTCGTACATTTGCCTACATGCTGCGCCCTTACTGTAGATCCTATAATTACTTATCTTATTTTCATCGAACTTATCGTTAAATGACTTTTAATCGTTTACTATCTTTTGTCCTACAATTATTTGATTAATTTGTACCGACTTTCTTCATTACCGTAGATGATATTATCTTGGTTAGCAATTGTCTTGCTAACATTGTTGTAATTGTCTTATTTACTCATTTGTGTTACGTATCCTTACTTAAACGCTACGCACTTATTATAATTTGCTGTTAGCCTCATGGCAGTAGACGGTCTTACGTAACTACCACTTTAGGTTCTTGTACATAACCAGGCTACCGAATTGTGCTCATTTCGATTTCCCATGTAAATCTTCATTAACCATATATTTTCTCTACAAGTCAATTTATTTGATTTAATATTTATTTTTTAACTGTTTATTTGTCCTCTGATATTATCGCTGTCATGGGCTTAATTTATAATTGTTTTTATTTAGGGGATTAATCCTTATTTAAGGTGTGTTATTCAAGACGTTCTGTGATTATCTGTTATTAGTCAGAACGTTAAAAATTGAGATTTTAGTTAAGAATATTTAAAAAGAGCCAGTCTGCTAATACTTGAGACACTGATGTGTAAACATATCCTATATCGACATCGGTTGTGTAATTTAATGCATTGCTTCAATGGCGTTTAACTAGGTAATTTTTTTAAGCTCTTGGTATTTTGTATGCTTCACAAATATTTGAGCAGCCCTCGTAAAGAGTATATTTCGTCTTCGTGACGCCTGAATATAGTCAACCACTTATTGGAATTGATTGCCTATATTCTGGCGTTAGAAAGAACACGTTTTCCATGGAATCGCTGAAGTAGCTGGGTTATGATGTCACATCCCCTTATACACTACCGTCCCAAGGTTTTCCCTCATACCGCCGCGTAAGAAGAACTCGGAAATATTAATGACTTAGAGATCTTTTAAGTTTGGTGATACTTATTTTAAAGAATCATATTATTATTTTAAGTGCGATACCATAATCTGAAGGTTTAAAAATTGATTAATTTTTCATTATGTACGTTGTGCCTGAGAATGTATTTAATATTTATACAAGTAGCTTAATTATAATCTTTGATGTTTATTTTGGAATGTTGAAGTCAAGGTCAAGTTGTGCTTATACAATTTCTCTTCAGGTTTCTCAATATTGTTATAGGATATTTTTCTAAATTTAGCTACCCTTATTTTAATGCTTAAAAATCATTGATATATTCGTATTAGAAAATTTAGTGGCGCCTTCACCCAACTGTCTACTCTACGATCCACACCTATAAATATTAACACCCCTGAGTGAACCAGGCATATAGACCGGTTGTTAGGCAATTATCTAATCGCGTAACAATCAACGCGTTTCTGATTTATACTTGTATTCAAATAGTATAAGGAAGATATTAAAAACATAATTACAAACCACTCAAAACAAAATTTATTTATTCTTACCTCTATAGTTAGTGATTTTTTTTATTCAATAATGACGAGAGATTGCCAAACATTGAGCCATTAGAAACGGTTTAGGATGTACCTAAAGATACCGCATCATTTGAAAACAATGGCGGATCAGGCGAAGTTTAAATGTATACACAAAGTTGTTGATTTATAGTTTAAAAAACAAAATAAAAACAAATCGATGTTTCTTTGTTTTTCTCCAGCCCGTTCTTTATTTCGAATTTTTGGAAGAATTAATTTTCTTCTAAATTTACAAATAAAACAGTTTTTCATTTTCTACACATTTTTTTGCACACGTTGTATATCATTTTGTATGTTCAAAACTGCAGATATTCTTTTCAATGATTTTACTGCACATATGTTTAAATATTAAAATCGTTAAGGGGAAGAAAGTTTACATGGCTTGCTTGTGAGTAATACCAAAGGTATACAGAATTTCATGGTCATAAAACTCATAAACTAACAAAATGAATATTTTTATCTTGCAAGTAAATAAGTAAAATAATTAATACCAATATTTGCAGTTTTGATGTTACGGTCATTTATATAACTAAGATATCATTAATTATCATTGTAAGATTCACTTATATATGAAAAAGTCATAAATAACCATTATAGAGACAGAAAAGCAATTCGTACTGCGTCTCGACTTTAAGGTATGTTAGCCAAGTATAATGACCGGAATATGCCAGAAATAAATTTAAACTCGCTTTTCAGCCCTTGCCTCATTTATCACTGACTAGGCTGGACATTGAAATACTGACTATACTATGTGATAAAAAGGATTATTCTACAGGTTAAACTACTTGTTAAGCTGTACATGAAAATACTATGTCTCTACCTGATATCTGTTTATTGGCTCTGAAAAAAAAAATATTGTTAGTTGATAGCGATTAAGCTCATTAAATGAGGAAAAAGGCAGAACCTAATTTACTGGAGAGATATTCCAAGGGAAAGACTTATCTTTAATTGAACTTAGGTTAGTAATGAGCTTTCTGACCAGGTATGTTAAATTCACGGATGAGAAGGATTACAGGTACAAAATCTAATGATGTAATATGGGCCTGTCTCATGAAACCAGGGTTACTATAGTTAGACAATTAAATATAGTCAATCATTAAAAAATGTGATGTGGAGGAAAAAGGGCAGCAGAACGTGGACATGAATAACGTCAAAAATCACAGCACTACATTACTACTAATAATTTTACTAAATTTAGTCTTGATAGAAGACGATCACCACACACTGTTCCGTTACAGTAAAAATCAACTTAGCAAATGTAAGAAATAGAATAGTCAAAAGAAAAGACTGGCAGAATTTAAATATACAATAAAAACCATTTTAATGGAAATAGCATCTCAGATCATAACTAGAAACATTTTAGTTAAAAAGAACACCTCAATAACTTTTGCAAAACATAAAAAAATATAATAAGACTGATTAAAAGCATAATAAAAAGAATAAATATCCTAAAAAGGAAGAATGCTGAGCGCAAGGAGTTAAATTTGGAAATAAAAACAAACATTTAAATACAACAATCAACTGGGATACTGGGAAGATGTTTTATATTGAATTACATAAAATAATAGTGGAGCTGTAGACAAAGGACCAGAGGAACTAGAAACTACTTGAGATTGCAGCACCGGAAATGGGAGAGTTATTAAAAGAAATGAAGAACAACAAAGCGCCATGAGAGGGTACTGCTTGGTTTTACTGATTTCTAGGACTCACTCAATATCATCAGTACGGATGCACGTAGATTAAAAATACTTACTGAAACATAGCTGCTCTTAGTTCATTTTATATTGATTATCTACGCTCGTCTAAAACATAACTTCTACAGCAAGACACCATAAAGCTTCTATCGAATTTCTTATTAACTTAGAAAAAAACCATAATAAACTCATAACACTGGTATATATATTTTTTTAAATTTATGGAATGAATATAGGTATTTATTTTGATTATCGTTATTATGTAAAAAATTGCAATAGAAAATATAGTGGGATAGGTTGCTCCAGGAGCATGAAACATGATAACGTCAAATAAATACAATATAACCTAAGAATATTTTCAAATTATGCTCTCAGCGCAAACTGGACAAAAACACAAGAAATGGAAATAATGAAACCAATTGAGTCTGCAGAAGAACGCAGCTATAGAAATTTTATTTAACTTACTTCCATCATACTTCAAAAAAAAATATGTGGACGGTTACACTTTAGTTTGTTATGTAATGATAAAAAAATAGTCTTTACTTGTGAAAGTTTTTCTTAATGGAAAACATTGATCATATTTAATCATCAATACAATAGTACCAATTTATTAAACCTTAACAAACAACTTTTATTCTAAACTAAATTGAATTTGTCATTACGGAATTTCACGAAGTATCAATTTAATTTATGTGCAGTTAGAGTTGCTAAAATGCCTAACAAGAATTCGGTAATTTTCTAGCACACGTACACAACCGCACGCCACTCAACATTTCTGTGTTATTTCGAATGTATGAGAAATTACTCAAACTACTATCTAACATAGAGCATAGCTTCAAGCGTTTTCAGTTTTGCAAATGACAAACTACATCGGAAATAATTAATTCTAGCTTAAATCTTTATGGCGTTTCAAATTATACTGTGACAGTTCCGGCTTAGGTAAAAAGGTTTGAGGTTAATGCTTTAAGTTTAACGATGCTTTAATGATATTACATTAAATATATTTTCGACAGCAGTGAGTTTTTAAGATTGTTCTAGCCTATCGTAAAAATGAACTAGTAGGAAATAAAACGGGTTACAAATGGACCTGAAATCAAATTGGCAAAAACACAAAATTTTTCCATTGTAATCAGTTTGAAAAGTGAAAACAGTAAAACGCTATTTATTTCTCAGTTATTTATGTTTAAACCAATTTTACTGCTATATCATAAAATGAAAATAATGCCACATTTTCCTCATTGTTTCCTTTATAAGCCTTAATCTATCATAATGTTTATTATGTTACCTAACAGCACCGGAAAATTACCGACGGTACTTGTGCCTTTTCTTGGTGGAGGTTGACGATCATTATTTGAAATTTAAGCTATAACTTGGTTTTTTATCATCTAAAATGAAAATTTATGAGCAATTACACATATTGTTAAAAACTATTTACACTTTTTTTCCGACTATTTGACTACATTAAAATATGCTTTATTAAATCCTCCATTCGTTTTGAAAGATTTTTTAAGAATGAAAACATCAGCCTCATATAAATTTTCGTCTTTCTAAATGTTTCCTTAAATTGTGAATCTTTTTTGGGTTTAATAAAATATTCTTCTTTAAACATTATTTAGCAAGTATCAAATAATGTACTTTAAAAATTCATTTAGAAGATTTTGATCACGTTTTGACAAATTAATTTTACGTGACTTGAAACTAACTACTTTTTGAATCTGGTTTTCAGTTTTAAGTTTTGTATTCGTAAAAGTCGACAGATAATTATTAGAAAAAGTTATACGGATTTCCAGCAATTTCTGTACCTACACGTGCAGTTTTAATTTCATTTAACATTTTAATTCTTAAATCCTAAGTTGACAGAGGTCGAATTTGATAAATCTTAGTGTTAACCTTAAAGCTAAAATGATGTTTTTATTATCAAATGGAATCTGCTCATAATTAACCTCTTAAGTTTTAGATTAAATGTTAAATTTCTTGAATGTTAAATGAGTTTTATAAAAACTTCTTAAATTGGAGAAGCATGAGAAGAAATATCTATTAAATTTGGCTAATCTTCAGGTGATAATATGGCTAGTTATTAAATTCAGCATAAATAGAACTAAGTAAGTTAACCCGAAAATTTTATTTTGAAAGCTGCACAAGACAAAACTAATCTTGCCACCCGAGACAATTCTCTTGTCAAAAAATGCACTGAAATACATAATGAATTGGCAATTTAGATTCATATTATCTTGGAATTTCTAGTACTAGACCTGACCTTATAGTCGAGGTGTAATATTAATTCGGAAACGTCCATGTATATGCCTTTTAACATCGGCAATAACGGAACATTATTATACAATTACTTACCGGGTAAGTTACATACCTAGGAAATTATATTTTTATGTTTCACTTTTCCCTGGAAAACTACTGCACGTATCATCTAAATATAAACCATGAGCCATTTTCAAGAATATAGCCTAATAGACGCCGTATATAAGTAGTCAATATTCACAATTATTTTTTATCTGTATATACAATAAAATACGATAAATAATATTCACTAGATCGCTTTAATGTATAAAGATTAAAACAATACCAAAACAAATAACAATATATGTGTGCATACGGCCATATTGAAATTTGATTTGTATTCTTCTTTCCATTTCTGCGCATGGTGATTTACGGGGCTGCTATTTGTCATGTCACGATAGAAGCGGTTAAATCACGTGTGAATACTGTGAGTGTAATTAAATACATTATTTTACTGCCACCTCCCATAAAGATTTAAGAACTAATAGTAAATTTATCGAGTGATTTACACGGATCATCGTTAGGTGATTAGCTTTGCTAAGATCCTGTTGGTTTTGCTCCCGGAGCGAGCGAAGCCTAGGGCAATGCACGTTGTATTATTATCAGACGATAAAATTCTTTAGATTACGGTGAAATGTTTTTCATTAGATTTTAGTTTTAATGATCTTGCAGATATTGGTAACTAAAAGAATCAAATATAAATTTAACAATTTGCTTTAAACATATATATTTTTTTTATCTTTTTTACTAAAGATTCGTGTTTGCTCGTATATCATTGATTACCAGTTGACCATATAAATTCTTAGAAAAGTACAGATATTTAGAAAATCTTTCCGCTTCTATAACCCATTCCAAATTGTTCATATTCAAGTGAATATTAAAGTGTACGCCCAACTACATGCATCTATATATTAGGTTGAACTCTCCCATTTAGAGTAGTGTTTTTCTATTTTGCGTTCAAAATTATTTTACTTCAGCACACAAGGAAGTGTTGAAAATAATGGCTTACCAATACTACTTTTCAATGTTATGGTCTTTTAAAACTAGTATCTTAAGACTATTTTGAGACTAATGCGGAATAAATATTATTACGTGTTGTATGCTATTTTAGAAAAGATTATTATGGTCGTTTTTCATTTCTTTCCGGTATTATATAATGTATATAGGTGCTTTCCATATAATTTTTTCAGTGACCATTTTCCTATTTTATTTTGTGGCTTTTGCATCCATTGTGATTGTGGTTCAGAGTGTAAAAAATTCAACAGTGTGTATTCTATGTCTGCTTGAATGACTGCTATGTGCAAGGAAGTATGCTTGTTGTGTAAGTATTTGCTGAGGAGTTGTATCTGATTTACTTGGATTATGTGAGAATATATGAGTCTTCTTCCTCCTTCTCTCCAAGCTGTTGTGGGATTTTAGCATGAAATTGGGTTTAATTTTCTATGTTTCGTCTGTTCAGATATTTTAAGTACATTAATATTTTCTGTTGTTATCCATTTTATTACTCCAAGGGGATATGTGAGGAACGGGATGGAAAACGTGTGGCTTTGAATAGCTGCCTCAAATTTAATTTCGCGTTGAGGATTCTTTAGTTAGTTACTTTCTTATTATTGTGTTCCGAAATGCTTCTAAGTTTCATCTTTCTGCATGATATCTAGTATCTCGTTGTTTAGAGTTTCTGCATCCATTTCATCTTTCAGTTTGTCTCGTTCTATATATAATGTTTTGCATTTAACTATTCCGAATTCCATTCCAATTTGTCCTGTTAGTTCCTCTTATATGTAAAATAGTCCTTTCATTTGTCAATACTGTAAGTGTATATATGTTCGTGCCTATATTTTGATGTCTATGTAGAAGAAGTGATTGATTTCGAGTTCTATTTTGTTCTGATATTTGATCTGAAACCCGTATTTTGTATTATTTAATTAATGTATTGGAGAGTGGGTTCAGATAGCGGCAGAACCATAATGCACTCAGTGAGTCTTCTTGAAATATTCCTCTTTCAATTGTTATGGTGTCGGTTTTTATTTATTCTTTTCCTGTTTTAAGTATGTTTTGTTCTCCAGTTGCGAATTTCTATTATTTTCTTTGGTCATGAATATAGCACAGAATCGAAAGCTTTCTTGTAATTTCAGTAACATGTTTGTAGATTATCTTGTTGTTTTTCTGTTTGTCATTATATCTTATTATAACGGAGTAAATTAGTAACTGTTCCTTACATTCTTGATTGTCCCTCATACAGCTTTTTTGCTATTCGAAAATAACATTAAATTTTTGAAGGTATTGATCTATTTTCTTGCATATTGCTGATGTTATTATTTTATACAGTATTCGCAAATAAGTTACTGATCGATGATTAGCTAGGTTTTCTGTGTTGTGGCTATTCGGTTTTATATATATGTTTTCTCTTCTGCTAGAAATGGTGGTGGTAGTTGTGATTTTTCTATTACTATATTTATTGTATTATTTATTTATATATCTATATGAACTGTTTATACCAATAACTTTGCATTTGATCCGTTCGGGGGCATTGCTAGTTATATATGCTCTCTACAGGTTTGTCAGTGCTTATGTTGTTATTTTGTATTCCGACTGTGGTTTTGTCTCTTTTTAATATACCTTGCAGTATGGGTAAGCTGTATGAGTTTTCACTGTATTCCTTCCCAGAATTTGGTGATTTCTCTTCTACTTCGTGGTATTACCTTTGTGTCTTCCGGTGCTGTTTTCTTATAGGATAATTTTTCGTTTTTGCTGGAAAGAGCGTTATCTGCTTTTCTGTCATTAGATTCTTTGTATCTGCCTAAGTATGCTGAGTAGTCTGTTATTTTTTGTTTGAGGGAGTTCAAGGTTTCTATAATTGTTTTTTCTTTATATTTTCAATGTGATTTAGTAATTTAATATTTTCTTTAATTTGTTTCCATTTATAAACTGTGTTAGCCTTCCTATATGTGTGCTCAGCCTTATATATTGTCTTCAATTCTCCTTTGCGATCTAGATGTATTTTATTTTTTATTTTAGGTTTTTGTGTTCTAAAGTTTTCTGCTTGTTGTATGTTAATACTACTCAAACTGGTGCATGTATCAGTGAGTGAATGTCTTCCACTGATCATCGTGCCTATTAATACTTTTGTGTCTTTCTTAAAGTTTAATTATGGAAGTGCGTTTCTCATAGCATGATTGCTACCTTCCCAACTTGTTTCCATTTCCCTTTTTAGTTCTTGTTTGATCGCGAATGTATTTTGTAGTTTGTTGTTTGAGGTCTTCATTTGATATTGTTCTTCCACATATTCTTATTGTACTGTTCGCGATTTTTTCTGCTTATCTGTTGTTTGTGTGAAGCGTGGTGAGCGAAAAAGAACTAGTTCATATATTTTTTCCTTTCCTCTAAGTCCTTGTGAGATTCCTCCTTTGATCTTCTGTATTTTCTATGCCCTTAGTCTGCTGTTCTAAAATTACATGCTTTTGGTTTCAATCTTGTTGAGTCTTTGTTCTGTGACAACCTCAACAAGACTGAGATATTTTATAATTAAAAGTTAGTGTAGTTCTGAGCGATATCCTGTAGCTATATTTTCAAGTTTTGTTTCAAGGTCATGGCAACGAATGACCGTGTGATTCATTTCATCACTCAATACCATGCGTTGTCTGGCTGATCCTGTCTTAGTGGTTGTCAGCTGTCCCGACTCAATTCGGTCGGCTCTTACAATCGTGGCCTGGTCCTCTTTATTTTCGGCAGGAGACCTGCTCCTACGAAAATCTTGTTCGAGCCACTCGTCCGAGAACTCTTAATGATTTTTTGAGGATTACCAGTACCTTTCACTTATGGTATGAGTAGTTCAAAATGTCTCGCTTCAGGATTTCCATTTAGTATCGTATGCTGTATTTTATTGGATTATTTTAGGCCTGTTTTTAAAAGATATTTTCTTCGTTCGCGTTCTCCATTGTTTATGGTAGATGTAAAAACATATTTGTTGTATTTTAGAGAGAACAAGTGTCTCCAGACCATATGTAGTTGTTTTATTCTTCCATAGGAACATGGTAAATTTTGCTTGACCGGTTATGTCGTATGTCTTTTAGTGAATCTTCTCTTAGTTGCTTGTGGTGATTTTGGTGTCTGTATAAGTGTAAGCTCACTGATCTAAAAAGGCAACTCCCATCACCAACAATATCTGTTCTTTTAAAAATCTTGTTCTTGGAAGTAGGTTCGGCTGCAGTTTTTTATCGCGAAAAATCCGCCTGTAAAAGGTTCTGTCACTACCGTCCCACAGTGGCTCCAAGAGTGTCTTGATGATCCCCAGACAGCTACATTTTTCCGAGACTTCTTGTTTACACCATTTTCATGGATGTTCCATTTAATGCATTTCTATCTATCTGCTAGATAACTTAGGAGCTTAGACTCGTGGAATCCTCACTCTCCAAGTAGCTACCGAGATACATACCTCGTGCGCGGCATAAATAGTATTATTATTAGTGATAATATTAGCTTTGCCCGACATTGCCGATTTCGAAGATATACCTCAAAAACACATCAATTGTTAAACCTAAAAACACCTCAATATAACACTAACCAGTGATTAAACGGAATTGCATCATTCTTGTCGTCTTGTCAAAGTCAATTCATAACTTAACAATGCACACCAGCTTTTTATTGTTTAATTGCATTTACTAATTTGTTCATTTTTAGATTTTCCTTCTTGACGACGCGACGGCGACGGGGGCAGATTTGCTTCCCTAAATTTCGCGTCGACTGTTTTCCAGTTCTTTTAGGTTTTTCAGCTTCGTTAGGATCACTAAGATCGTAGAGCCAAAGCGGCTCTATATTTCAAAAAATGTACAAATAATATAGAGTAAGGCAAAAATTTGTAAGATAAACATGAATCCTTCATGACAATATGCGCGCGAGTGTATGTGCAGAATAGTATATTAAGATATTAGTTTTAAAAGACCATATTTTTTCGCACGAGCACTAAATTAGGAAACGACAAGCTTGCGGGGAGTTTCCTAACGTGTGAGTGCACTAAATGTCGTTTAAAACGTCTATTTTATACTATGTTTCTATTTTGCAGGTTTTTTAATGAAAACATTAATTTATTATATTCTCGGTCAGCACTTGAGCGGCCATTTTGTCATTTTTGACGTCTTTATTACTACAAATCCCATTAAACGCTGGGTCAAAATTTTTGCCAGTGGGCCTTGGCATTGAACAATTTTGTTAATAACATAGCAACCAGTCAACTAAAGCAGTATGCGTGTCAAAATTGAATCATTTTGAACGCAAAATAGAAAAATTCTATTTTGTGGTTTATTACAAATTACATTATAGTCCTACGGCCCGTGTACAGTTTATGCAACGATTTAAAGAAGTTTCGTTATATCAATATTCGATTGTACCCCTATCATGTAGTTACGTATGAGGTGTCAGCTGGCTAGGTAGCGGTGGGGGAGGCCGTGAGACGGTTGAAAATATAGAAAAAAAATCGTGCCCTGAAATCATTTCAAGAATCATGAAACTTTTATGCAGAAAAGGTTATGTTAAATAATGAACATTGCACATTGTCAGCTGGGCGGGGGGCGGTGGATTAATTGTCAGCTGGGGGTCCAAAGTGGTCAAAAATGCGAATCATAGAAACGATTTCAAGAATTATGAAACTTTGGTGGATGCTAATATTTATAGTGAAATTTACGAAAAAAACTGTCAGCTGCATGTATGTGGGTGGAAAAGTTGTCAGCTGATGCAGTTAAGGTCGCGCGCACTGCCATTCGGCTCACCTACGCACCGTATCTTTATCGCCCAGCTGACAACTTTTCCACCCACTGCATGCAGCTGACAATTTTTTTCGTAAATCTCACTATATATATTAGCATCTGCCCAAATTTCAAAACTCTAGGTATCGTTCTTGATAATGTGTAACGTTTAAATTATACGTGGAGCACTCGCAAGATGAAAAGTTAAATCAATATTATTCTGATTGGATTTTCAATTAATTATTGTCCAATACACAATTCTATGTCATTAATAATGCAATATTGCTTTAAATTATTATTTAAAATTTTTAGTTATGCAAAATTATATTATTTATTTATATAAAAATATGAAATTATCAATGTATTTATTATTCTACTATAAAAACAAAATAATTCTATTTTTAAAATAAAAAAAGGAAATATTCAAGTAATTATTTTAGTAATTTTTACCGACAATTTATATAACTATTTAGTGATTTTACAAACATTGGTGAACTTCGTTTATATTACGACATTCTGTAGGTTTTGTTGTATATTACGTTAGAAGTTGTACAAATAAGTTATAATTACTATAACTACGACATTTTTGCAGTGTTTTTCGAAATTACATATGTCTGTAACGCCGCTTTATTATTTCAATTACTTTACAGTTAAATCACAGAGAATTGTAAAAAGCATGCCAGCCATGCATGCGCATCAGCATCTATTCATTCTGTGTAACGCGACGTGAGGGGTGTAGGTATAGTTAGCCATTATTTGATAAATAATAGTATACTTGGATTACTTGGTATCGTGTATAGAAGGGTATATAAGTAAGTTTTCACGTCTGCTTTGACTTATTTTTTAATTTCGGCATTAGTTAATTTCTGTATTTTACAGATGATTTTAACATGATTTTCAGGGTGTATTTTCAAAACGCGAAAGTACTGTGTTATTATTATTTATAAATATATTTTATATTATGTATCAATATTATTTAGGCTTTAACTTTGGATTTTGTTTCATTTTTGATTGTTAGTAGAATTAGTATGTTTTTCACAACAAATTATATTTTTATAGTTATTGTTATTACATAAATAGCCTACTAATAATAAACGACCCATTATATATTTGGAAAAAAAAAAGTTTTTTTTTTTTTTTGTTCCCCCCCCCCCCCCCCCCCCCCCCCCCCATAGTTGTAGACTTCAGTACGGCTCTGGCGCTACCTTTTACAAGATCATCCTAACAGTGGAACAAAATGTAAGAAGGTGAACTCTTAAGCAATTATATAAGTAAGCTATATAAGCTATAAGTAGAATAATAAATACATTGATAATTTCATACTTTTATATAAATAAATAATATAATTTTGCATAACTAAAAATTTTAATTAATAATTTAAATCAATTTTGCATTATTAATGACATAAAATTGTGTATTGGGCAATAATTAATTGAAAATTTAATCAGATTAATATTGATTTAACTTTTCATCTTGCGAGTGCTCCACGCATAATTTAAACGTTACACATTATTAAGAACGATACCTAGAGTTTTGAAATTTGGGCAGATGCTAATATATATAGTGAGATTTACGAAAAAAATTGTCAGCTGCATGTATGTGGGTGGAAAAGTTGTCAGCTGGGCGATAAAAGTACGGTGGGTAGGTGCGCCGAAAGGCAGTGCGCGCGACCTTAACTGCATCAGCTGACAACTTTTCCACCCACATACATGCAGCTGACAGTTTTTTTCGTAAATCTCACTATAAATATTAGCATCCTACAAAGTTTCATAATTCTTGAAATCGTTTCTATGATTCGCATTTTTGACCACTTTGGACCCCCAGCTGACAATTAATCCACCGCCCCCCGCCCAGCTGACAATGTGCAATGTTCATTATTTAACATAACCTTTTCTGCATTAAAGTTTCGTGATTCTTGAAATGATTTCAGGGCACGATTTTTTTTCAATATTTTCAACCCTCTCACGGCCACCCCCACCGTTACCTAGCCAGCTGACACCTCATACGTAACTACATGATAGGGGTACAATCGAATGTTGATATAACGAAACTTCTTTAAATCGTTGCGTAAATGTACGCGGGCCGTAGGACTATTAGGGTGGGGTCAGTCGACAATATCGTGCGATATTCCATCTTCAACAATGCAATTTTACTGTTAATTCACAGTTAATAATTACTATTATATGCGAGGTTCAAAGGAGGTGGAAAACTGAAAATATTATCTATCGTTTTCAGGATTTTTGATAGGATTGGGAATGCGTGCTTTCATAGTTTAAAGCTTTAAGCAGTGGCGTAGCTAGAAATGTCGGCGCCGGGGGGCAAACCTATCCGCTCGCGCCTAAAACAAACCTATATTTTGTGTAAAACTCAAATTAGTCAAAAAATAATACATCATAATATTAAACGTATATTTTTGAAGTGAAAACTT
>MU184532.1:67323-90101 GCA_016904865.1 Pissodes strobi
TCACGCGTCACGCTCGGAGCCATCACGTTCATATATGTATGGCATGTTCCCGTTAGGCGCGTTTTGCGTTTTTTCCTGGGTATTGAATTGAGTAAAACCGTCACGCGTCACGCTCGGAGCCATCACGCTCGTATATGTATGGCATGTTCCCGTATAGGTAGAGGGCTGAAATTTTCAGGGGATTTAGCCGGGGTAAACAGAAGATCCTGGACGAAAACGGCAACCAACCAGCAGGTACATACATATTTAAATTTAAACGTAAACTAAAAATCTGCAGACTTAACATTACATTAACATTAGAGAGTCCTTCTTCGGTTTTTAATCGACGAAAATTGATCGATTATTTGATCAAAATTAATTTTTTGGGCAAATTCATTTTCTATGCATATTATTGCTAGGCTATTTAGCCTTGTCTGGCTAATGGTACTTCTTAAGTAAGAAACTCCAAAAAACACATACTTTTTTACGACCGAGATTATCGAAATTTTCTAAGTGAAAACTTCTTTAGGCGCGTTTTGCGTTTTTTTCTGGACATTGAATTCAGTAAAACCGTCACGCATCACGCGTCACGCTTGGATATGTATGACATGTTCCCGTTTAGGTAGAGGGCTGAAATTTTCAGAGAATGTAGCTAGCCGTGGTAAAAAGAAGTACCTAGACATAAACGGGACCTCGTCCCACCCTCCGTTTGGCCAGGGGAGGGGGAAGAAGGGAAAACTTAAATAATTAATATCAGGAGAACGGGAAGAGGTATGGAGTTGAAATTTTTATGGTAGGTGCGCTTCATGGGGGGTCGCCTTAGACCATACGGGGGGACCGGGATTCTAATTTAAGGGATGATTTCGCCCGTATCTCTGCAACGAAGGCTCGAATCGAAATTCTGACAAACGATACCACCGCTTGTTGAAGTTTTCAGTTCTATCGTGTGGTCTTAAACACACACAATTTTTTTTTGTCTTTGAAGTCGCATGCCGCCTTAAGCCTAGTTCACAGAGCTTCGACTATCCCCAACTACAGTCTCTCTGGCCAATAGGAGACAAGGAACGTCAGTACCCCTAACCCCCTCCACAGTGTCGCTGGTTTGTTGTCGCTGCAGTTGGTTTGAATCAACTTCACTTAATTTTCATTGGAGATATTGTGTAAAATGACAGAATGTTGACATTGTCGTGACGTGACAGCTGTCGCTCGACATTGAAAAGGCAAGGAGTGGGGATTGTCGTGGGCGACAGTCGAAGCTCTGAGAACTAGGCTTTACGCAGCTTTTTTACAAATTTGCATGCACCAAATGCCGCCGCGCCGGGATATTTCTTTTCCATTCCACGTAGAATAAATAATAAATACCGTGACACAAAATGTATTGGTTCGACAAAAAGTTTAATACATATTTTGGTCTTTGATCTTTGATTGTATTATAATGTAATTAATTTAAAAACTCAGTTAAGCTCATGAGCATTGTTAGCATTAGCATATTTATAAATTCGGAGCGGCGCGGCGCCTAATTTCTCTTGGCGCCGAGGGGCCTTGCCCCCCCATGCCCACCCGGTAGCTACGCCACTGGCTTTAAGGTCTGTTACGAAACAATTGACAAAAGTTGAAATCTTCTCATATAAAAATATACGGGCATGGTATTTTTGAAGGAATTATTCTAATATCTGATGAAATGCCTATTTTCAGAAATTGAGGGCAGCGGAAAATCCTTCAAACTATTCAATCCCTAATATTAACTGGCTTAAGCATCAAATTGGGACAGAATGCCTACATACATTACAAATTTCTAACATAGTATACGCTTACCCAAACCGAATCCTACCGAGCGCAGCTCTAGTTTGGAGAGAAGTTTAAGCATTCTCTAATTTATTCCAAATAATACGAGAACTTTGAGTGGCATGTGGTTGTCTATATAGGTTGCGGAATTACCTGGTCCTTGTTAGTTAAGTATCGTAATAATGTTTGACAAACTTTATAAAAATCGGCTTCCCTACTAGTGGAAACTTTAGAATAATATCATCTATTATTATGTAGGTAAAACAGCTGTCACATGTTTGGTAATGGATCTAATAGTGCAAAATTAAACAATTACTAACATCGTCTAGTAGTCATTATATTAAACGATACCTAAGTGAAATAAAATATTTTAGTTAAAGTACTAATGCTATTTAAATACATACAATTTTTAAATTTAGATTGCTCAGCATGAGAAAATAAAACTAATTATATTCGAAATTTCTCTAGGGGTTACCACTCGTGTTGAAAAATGGACAGCACAATATAAACAAAACAAAAATTATTTCAAACCGTATATTCTAAATTTTTTATCGTTCAATGCGCATTATTATTGAAAACGGTTATTTGCGATTAAAAAATAGGCAGGAATATGTAGGCAATAAAAATATGTTACGTAGATTGTATTAAGCAAACGATCGATGATTTGCGTTTAAAGATCCTTTACACAAATAGTGCACTATGTAAAAATCGACCTCTCCTATTGGTCCATCCATCTCCTATTGCGATATGTCTGCGTGATGCAATCGATTTCTGTCAAGAGCTCTTGTGGTGTAGAGGTTTATACGATTGGGTGTCACCTGGACGACCTAGATTTTGTTTCTAAACAGTTTTTTTCTTGATTTTGTGTATGTCTTGGGTTAATTTGGGTTAGCACCTGGTTAGTTTCCTTTTCTTGAGCCCCCGTAGCGAGCGAAACGAGCGGAGGGCCATGCGGATCGACCAATAGGAAAGGCCGATTTTTAAATAATGCACTATTTGTGTAAAGGATCATATAATGCCGATGATTTTCCTATTTGAAGTTTTAGAAGAACATAGCGCTAGGGTATTGTACAATAGTTCCACACCCATGTATATTACTTGATAATATGTTCTTTTTTGAAATACGTTATTGTTTATAGGCAAATTCTATAAAGGTACGGCAAGGAGATCTATTTTGACTGATATCTTTTAATTAGAACATATTGCATATACTAGAAATATTTTGATACTCCTTCTAATTCCTTAAAATGTATCTACAAACTGATAAATTCAAAAAGAGTATTAAGGTGGCTATTTTACATATGGCGTTGATATACAATTTTTAAAATTGTCTCAAATATTAACTCCCTACAAAATATGTGTTTGTGGCGACCACACATCAGAGGTGAAATTTTATCCGTAAAAAAGAGAAAAGCAGAATAGCGTACAGGCCTGCACAGTGTATTAGGTGGGCGCGCACTGCACGCAAGCTTTAACATAAATTATACCGGAGGCCTGGCAGTACTTTGGCATAGCCTAAAGAAGAATAGAGCTGCGACAGTTAAGCGCGGCACCTTTGACAAGCGAGGACCAACTTTATCACTATGTAGTGGGGAGGAAATAAATAAATCTAACTTGCCGTCAACCACACGGCAATCTTTAGTGAAGTGAGCCGTACTCAAATTTTTTGGACTTTATATACTAAAATTGTTACTCTCCCCTATTATTTCTTATTAACTTTCACTAGAAAATATATGATTTATAAAATATTGCTTATTTCGAGTAGAGAATAACCAATTTTTTGATCAAAAAAACTGCATAACGAGAACTGGATATTTATTTAAATATTACACCTGCAAGAAATATTTAAAAATGTCTTTTCAAATGAAATTAAGAATGGCGAATGTAGATTACTTGTATTCAGGACAGCATTCCTGAGAGAAATTGAATTACCTAAAGAAAAATATAATTGAGTTACATATTATTTTGATATATTACGATCAATAAAACAACTCATTATGTAGAAAATTATTTATTTTTTAACGTTATAACACACATATAATAAATTGAAATTGAAATAAACTGAAATGAATATAACTATAATAGAATATAATCTCCAAGATAATCTTCAAATATCAACAAGATTTATACACAACAAAAGTATTTTTATATGAGAGATTATATTGCACAAGTAGTTACGGTTTTAGACGAACTTGTGAAGATCTGCAATAATAATGTTGAAAATTTTGATTTATCTAGTTGTTCTCTTTTAAGCTTAAAAAAGATGTTTTATATAGATTCTTAGCAACCTGCACAATTTTATAAACGTATTATATACGATTTTGCATATTTTTCGTAACAGCTTTTTCATTTCATTCACTAGATAAAAATATTGTACAAATGGTGAAATGAGAGTAAATTTTTCATCTGGCTATAGTTCACGAACTAGTTTATGCATGATGTGCACTATTACGCTAAATCAGTGCGACATGTACCGTGCGTCCAATTTATCTTGATAACATTTTGATTCGCTGTGACTTTCTTGTTTTTAAAGATATCAAGGTAAACAAATAGGGTTGGTAGCCAATTTTTTTTTCTAAGTTACATATAAACAAAACACCAACGATTCTCTGATATATCAGCCTGCTTTACCTTTTTTTAAATGAAACACCCTGCATATTACTACATTTTTGGACTCCATAACCTAAGATAGAGATGTGCAAACCGTTTTCTTTGATCTCGTGCGGTTTAGATCTTAAAGCCTGTCAAAATGTCAAAATGCCCGACTTTCAACTGTCAATATTTTATAAACAGCTAAAGATAGGTATAGGATATTATACACGAAATGTGTTTAGATGTTACTAGAGAGACCAAAAATGTAGTAACAGTGTTTTCTATTTAAAAAAATATAGAGTAGGCTTTTACAAGTAGAAATATATGGACATGATGGTGCTTCCAGGATCAAAATATTCCGGAGGTAAACTCCCCGGCCATTCGGATCTCCGGGCGCTGGGTGGCCCTGGGAGCCCTTCATTCCGCATTTTACAGACAGCAAAGATACCGAACCAATTTAGAATAGATTTCTGCAACATAAGAGGCCTAAATACAAACATAAATTCGGTACACCAACATCTACAAGCAAATAGACCACACATATTAGCCCTTACAGAAACACAAGTATGTTCTACAACAACAACAGTGAACTACCTCTATCCTGGTTACGACTTACATACCCGATTTAGATATAAGTTCGGAATATGCGTTTTTGTCCGAAGCGACCTTTCATGTCACCGCGAGGAAACACTCGAACCGAACAACCTTGACGTCATGTGGCTCAAGTTCACCGCCAAGGGATTAACCAAGTTTATATGTTGTCTCTATCGCCCTCCGAGCGATAGAGCCTACCAAAGCTTTTTCTCAACACTAGCTACCACCTTTGACTCAATACAGGTCGATCACCCCAGTTCAGAAATAATCGTTCTGGGAGACTTCAATGCCCACAACACCAACTGGCTCAAACATCACAACAAGACCGACAACGAAGGTAGAGAAGCTGAAGCATTTGCCATCAGCTGCGGGCTTACTCAACTTGTAGACGAACCAACTCGAATCTCAGAGAGGGGCGAATTCGCCGCCCTCCTGGATCTTTTTCTGACCACCAATCCTGACCAGTACAAGGTTACCGTTGGTCCGCCATTAGGTACCTCCGACCACATACTTATTACAACGGTTTGTGAATTGCCACTCATACAGAAGGATCCACCATTGCCTCGCAAAATCTGGCATTACAACTCTGCAAACTGGGACGATCTGAGGCAGTTTTACCTAGATTTTCCTTGGCTCGACGTCTGCTTTGCCACTGACGACCCGTCAGACTGCTGCGAAGAGATCATGCAAGTAATCTCCTCAGGAATGGAAGCATACATCCCAAATTCCATCAAGTTACCATCAAAAGGAAAGCCCTGGTTCGACAAAAGATGCGAAAGAGCTGTAGGAAGGAAACAGCAAGCCTATAAGTACTGGCAGCAAAATCAGACCGCTGAAAATCGCAATTATTTTATCGAAGCGAGAAACGAGTGCAAGCTTGTGATCGACGAAACTAAGGACAAACACAATCAAAGGATCAGGAATAAACTTTTGCAATGCCCCAGTGGCTCCAGGAATTTCTGGTCGGTAGCAAAGGCAGTAAGTAACAACTTTACAAAAACGTCTCTCCCACCTTTGACGGACGAACGTGGCATCACGGCGACTACAGCCAAAGAAAAAGCAAACATGCTCGCCAAAATGTTTTCATCGCACTCTACCTTAGACGTGCCCCAAAGCAAGACTCTCCCCACTATACCGAACATCAACACCACCATGGCAGAAGTCAAGTTTTCTCATCGTGATATTCGCAAAATCCTTAAAGAACTAGATACGCAAAAGGCATCAGGACCGGACGGAATACCTGCCATCGTGCTAAAGAACTGCGCCAACGAACTAACACCCGTTTTTTCCAGGCTTTTTTCTCTTTCTTACAGAAAAGGGATTTACCCATCCTCTTGGAAAGTCGCTCGAGTGCAACCTGTTCCAAAAAAAGGCAAGAAAACCACGCCCTCAAACTATCGCCCAATTGCCTTGCTTCCAATAATCTCCAAAGTCATGGAACGTGTAGTCAACCAGCAACTACTCAAGTACCTCGAGAGCAACAGAATAATCAGCGATAATCAATACGGCTTTCGCAAAGAGAGATCGACAGGAGATATATTGGCCTATGTCACTCATATATGGAGTAGGGCAATTGAAAACTACGGAGAGTCTCGAGCGATTGCGTTGGATATTTCAAAGGCATTCGACAGAGTTTGGCATGACGGACTGCTCAACAAACTGCCGTCCTTGGGACTGCCCGCCTCTCTCTGCAGCTGGCTGGCCAGTTTCCTTAAGAACCGATCCCTACATGTTGCAGTCGATGGACACATCTCGGACACATTCACCATCAACGCGGGCGTGCCTCAGGGCGCAATACTTTCACCAACTCTGTTCCTCATCTATATTAATGACCTGCTGATCGAAACGAATAATCCTGTTTACAGTTTTGCAGATGACAGTACCCTTGTCTCCCACTTTAGATCAGAAAAACCCTTACCAGCGACTGAGACTCATCACCGCAGACAGGAGCAGATTACAGCAATTAATCAAGACCTGGAGAAAGTTCAAACTTGGGGCGACCGAAATTTGGTCCAGTTCAATGCAGCAAAGACCCAAGCAGCAACGTTTACTAAGAGGGCCAATACAGCGGGCCCTGGCATCATTATGGCAGGATCGACCATTCCTTCATCCTCGTCAATCGGGCTGCTGGGTGTCTCGGTCAACAGCAATATGTCATGGCATGACCATGTTGCTAACATCGCAAAATCAGCCTCCCAGAAGCTTGGTGCGCTATTTCGCAACAAAAAACTCTATACACCGCAGCAGTTGCTCTTGCTGTACAAAGCGCAAATAAGACCGTGCTTAGAATATTGCTCACATATCTGGGGTGCCGCACCAAAGCATACCCTAAAGCTGCTGGATTCCATTCAGAAGAGGGCTGTTCGTCTCGTCGGCGATCCGGAGTTGACCCGGAATCTGGATAGTCTGGAACATCGCAGACATGTGGCCGAGATGTCTCTGTTTTACAGATACTTTCACGGCAGATGTTCCCAGGATTTGGCCCACATAATCCCGCCCCTGGCAACTCCTGTCAGGCAGTCCCGACAGACGGCAGGAGCGCACCAGTTCGTCGTACAACTAGAAACACCTAGAACATCGCTTTACCAGAACTCCTTTGTCTGGCGCACTGCATCACTGTGGAACTCACTTCCAGGACATCTGTTTCCCACTAATTACAACCTACAAATATTCAAGAACCGTGTCAATCAACATCTTCGCACACACACCGCTCGTCGAGCGCCATAGGATCTACCTTTAGTGTGTGTGCCACTGCCATAAAAAAAAAAAAAAAAAAAAATGTCAGAAAATTGTTAGTGTTTTGTTTTATGTGTAACCTAGAAAAAAACTTGGCTATCAACCATACATTTTGCTTTTTTGTTTACCTTGATTTCTTTAAAAACAAAAAAGTTACAGCGAATCAAAATGTTATCAAGGTGCTGATCAAATCTGAAGTAATGGATATATCTGGATCACAATCGACTTTTACGAAAAACAGCCAGCAAAAACAATGTTTTTGAGACTTACACCTTTATTGTAGAATCCGAACTGTTTATTGTCAAACGAACTGTTTTGCGCTTTCTTATCTTGCACATAACCACAACCTGGAAAATGCTCCCCACCAAACCGAAAATTTGGTATCTCTAGATAGATACTAAATAACTAAGATAAGAAGATGCAAATCGTTTTGCTCTAAGTTAAACCGAGCAAATTCTACAGGGGTTTAAAGTTACAACAATTTCAAAGTTACTGTTTGAAAACAGTTGCATTTAAATGTAAGGAATGCTATTCGACATGCTATATGAAATATATCTATAATTTTTAGAAGAATTGGAATATCGGAAAATATGTCCCGCTCTTTTGAGAACTTTTATATTGAAATATAATTCAAAAATATTGTCAAACTAAAATCAACATGGCTAAATGATGAAATGGTTGTAAGACTAGTTAAAAAATTAGAAACATGTTATTTCTATAAAATGTGTATACATATATTTTTTATGAATGTTTCCATATTATTAATTTTCGATTATGTTTGGGCTCTTTAAATTTTATAACCTATTCCGTACGTTTTAGTCCGTTTTGGTGCTTTTGGTTAGTTTGGGTTAGTTCAATCAGCTTTCGTTTAGTTTTAATTTATTTTAGTCATTTGAACCGGTTTCGATACATTATAACCAATTTTAATGTTTTTGGTTAGGTTTGGTTAGTCACCAAAATTGGGTCGTTCAATCAACTTTCGATTACTTTCGGTTCCGATACGTTATTACCAATTTTAGTGATTAGGATAGGCGCCAAAATTGAATTAACCTGGGTTAGTTTTAACTTACTTCAATATTTTTAAACTATTCCGATACGTTTTAGCCCGTTTTGGTAATTTCAGTTACTTTTGGTTTCTTTTGGTTAGTTTTTTAATGAAATTTTGGTTACTTTCAATTAGTTCTAATTTATTTTAGTTATCTGAACCGGTTCCGATACGGTATAACCAATTTAAATGTTTTTAATTAATTCAAGTTAGTTGCCAAAATTCGGTTAATTTTGGTTAGTTTCAACTTACTTTAATATTTTTAATCTGTTACGATACATTTTAGCATTTTTTGGTGCTTTTGGTTAGTTTTGGTTAGTCGTTCAATCGACTTTCGGTTAGTTTCAGTTAGTTTTAATTTATTTTAGTCAATTGAACCGGTTCCGATACGTTATAATCAATTTAAATGTTTTTAATTAAATTAAGTTAGTCGCCAAAATTCGGTTAATTTGGATTAGTTCCAACTTACTTTAATATTTTTAATCTGTTACGATACAATTTGGCCCTTTTGGTGCTTTTGGTTCGTTTTGGTTAGTCGTTTAATCGACTTTCGGTTAATTTCAGTTAGTTTTAATTTATTTTAATCATTTGAACCAGTTCCGATACGTTATAATTAATTTAAATGTGTTTGGTTAATTTTAGTTAGTCCTCAAAGTTCGGTTAGTTTCAACTTACTTTCGTTCAATCAACTTTCGGGTAATTTCAGTTAGTTTTAATTTATTTTAGTCATTGTAATACGTTATAGTCAATTTTAATGTCTTTGGTTACTTGCCAATATTCGGTTAATTTAGGTTAGTTTTAATTTACTTTAACATCTTTAATCTGTTCCGTTTTGGTGCTATTAGTTACTTTTGGTTAGTCATTCAATCAACTTTCGGTTACTTTCAGTTAGTTCAATTTATTTTAGTCATTTGAATCGATTTCTATACATTATAAGCAAATTTAATGTTTTTGGTTAGTTTTAAATTATTTTAATTTTTGTAACCTATTACGATACGTTTTAGCCTGTTTTGATACTTTTGGCTAGCTTTGGTTAGTCGTTCAATTAACTTTCTGTTAGTTTCAGTTAGTTCCAATTTATTTTGGTCATTAGAACCGATTCCGATACCTTATGATCAAATTTAAGTTTAAATAAACAAACTAACTAGCTGCACAACTCTGCCGTCCTTTTGCCATTTTAACACATAAACATTAACTTATTTATATAACAAACAAACAAAACAATATATACACACAGCGATCATCAATCTTTATCAATTTTGATTCCTATGAAAATTGATTGCACTCCGGCTCAGGTAAGCGCGTATGATTGGCATTGAGTTCCCACTGCATAGTGTGCTCGCTTCAGTGAGCTTCAGGGAGAAAATTTGATTCCGTACCCCACTAAACGAGCCGAGTGTCGTGGCTATCATCTTCTTTAGGCTATAACTTTGGTTTGAAGCTTGGCGTCTCTCATTATTCGCTATCTACACCTGCTGTGTGGATAGGAGATATACAACCGTGCTCGGCAGTGGTAAAGTCTTTAACGTTAACGATCACGTCTTATATACAGAGGGTGTCAATTTGAAAAATGTCAATGAAAATATCTTCAAAAATAGAAGAGCTGAAAATTTTTCATTTGGCACAAACATTATTCAAGTAGGGGGAACTAGAACGACCATATTTCGGTTTAGGGGCGAGTCACTCCATAGACGCTCCACACCCTAACTTTAAAATTTCAAAAATCACCTGTGATACCTCAAATCAAAGGTCTCGTGGAGTAGTATCCATCTGCACAAGATTTTTTTTTTCAATTTAATACAGGGGAACAGAAAAATCATAATTCGAGTAAAACAATCCATATTTTATTAAATTGTTATTTTATTTGATGAGATGCACAAAATGCATTTCATTTTGTTGTAAACAAAAGTATAATCTGTTTTAAAATTACATTCTGACATTTTGAAACAGTTCTCATGGAATAGATCTGCATTCTCTAATTATGAATTGTAAAAACACAGTCAATAGGTACAAAAACTACCAGTTGGGTTAGGTTGTACTTCAAAGCACGATACACCTACACACGTTATGCCAGCATACATATTCTGTATTCTACGTCACATGTGTTGCAAACTTTTAGATATGCCATTTAAATAACACAGGATTATGATTATAATTTCTTTTATTTGCGATTATTACTTTAGTTGGCGGACAAAATAATATATTATGGGTAAAAAAAGATCATATTTGTCTGAAGGATCATTGGGGTTTCAAACTCGTTGGGCGGCATAAAGTAGGTGACTACCATGATAGGTAAAAAAAAACATAGATTGGAATAATTAAAAAACAGTAGTATATAGTATATAATATATCAGAAAATGAAGAAAAATTAATTCATATTATATTTTTGAAGTGAATACGTCTTTGGTTTCACGAGAGGAGTTGGTAAAGAGTTATCCAGTTTTATGAGACTAAGTCAAACTAACCGCAAGTTGGTTGGGCGACCAACCCAAACTCACCAAATCTATTAAAATTGACTATAACCAATCGGAAACGGCTTAAATAAGTTAAATATGTTGAGACTAAGTGAAACTAACCGAAAGTTGATTGGATGACTAACCTAAACTAACCAAATGTATTAAAATTTATTATAACGTATCGGAACCGGCCCAAATAAGTAAAATAAGTTGAGACTAAGACTAAGTGAAACTAATTAGACGACGAACCTAAATTAACCAAATTTATTAAAATTGATTATAACGTATCGAAACCGGCCCAAATGATTAAAATAAGTTGAGACTAAGTGAAACTAACCGAAAGTTGATTAGATAACTAACCCAAACTAACCAAATCTATTAAAATTGAGTATAACGTATCGGATCCGGCTCAAATAAATAACATAAGTTGAGACTAAGACTAAGTGAAACTAACTGAAAGTTAATTAGGCGACTAACCTAAACTAACCAAATCTACTAAAATTTATTATTACGTATCAGAACCGACTCAAATAAGTAACATAAGTTCAGATTAAGTGAAACTAACCGAAAGGTGATTAGACGATTAACCAAAACTAACCTAATCTTTTAAAATTGATTATAAGATATCGCAACGGGCTCAAATAAGTAAAATAAGTTGAGACTAAGCGAAACGAGCCACGTTAGATTGGGGATTGAGAGACGAATCGATTGCAAATGTTTTTGAAGTAAATACTTATTTGGCTGCATGAGTGTAATTTTTCAAGCCTGCGCCACGAAACGGTGTATGAATTTTTCGTCTCGCAAGAGAGATAAATTATATATGATACTCTCATACTCTTTCTTTCTTATGGGATCGATAAAGAAGTATTCCCATCCATCACGTGTGCTGTAATATTCGCGACTTTTTTTACCAATTTTGAAATAAATTATACTTTATGAATTATTGCTAAACATAGTATGATTCATATTATATCACATTGAGAGGAAAACAAAAGAAAAACCCCTCGATTTTATATCTATATAAGTATCCTTTTTTCAATACGTTTTTTTTTCTATACTTTATAACAGTTTTCGCAAACCCTGTAGAGAAAACAGTAAGTAATGAAAATATTTTGATTTTGATTAGTTTATAAAAATGAGATAAACAAGAACAAAAAACATAAAAACAATTATTTTTTTAAAATTTTTTTACCATTAGCAAATTTCAGCATTTTAGTTCCAATCGTTTTTTAATGTTTATAAAACTAATTTTACAATAATTTAAATCTTGTAGTCTGATATAATATGTACGGGATCTTGATATACACAGAAGCACCTCGTAAAGAACTTATGTGTTAGTTAGTTTGCCGATTATGTGACAACTAAGGAGAACGGTAGGTAGGTTGTGGGGTTTAAAACCTTACATCCTCTAGTGGTTGTACACTGCTGTGATAAGACCGAGGATTTCCTACGGATCCGTGGTCTGGTGACCAGCGGTGGCCAGAGCCACTAATGCCCAGAAACTGGCCAGACTGCAAAGGCTAGCTTGTTTGGGTATTACCGGAGCATTGAGAAGAACTCCCGGAGCAGCACTGAACATCATCCTGGGGCTGCCGGACCTCCCGATCTGGATTGAGAGAGACAATGGCGGCTCACCAAAGGATGATCGACAGCGGCGTATGGCGAACGGACTACACAGGGAAAGGCCATACGACTGTTGCCGCCAAAATTAGTAGGGATCTACCCATCATTGCGAACAAAGGCAATATTCCAGATGGCAGATTAACACTGAGAAGAAATTTCCAAGTGGAATTTCCATGAAGGGAAGAGTGGATGTCAGGCCAGGTACGTACGCCGAGCGACGTACACGCATGGTACACTGACGGCTCATGGATGGCTAATACACAGTCATCCGGAGCCGGTGTATACCTAGACAACACTAAATCAGGAGAAAGTACTTCGCTGGGGAGATATGCCTCTGTTTTCCAGGAGGAGGTGTTTGCTATTTTGAAAGTAGCAGCCAAGGCGGAGGTAACAGAAGGTGTAGAGAGTATATATATTTACTCGGACAGTCAAGCCGCTCTCAGGGCGATCCAAAGACTCAGGGCAAGCTGTAAGCTAGTTCAGGAATGTAGAGATGCCCTGGATAGATTGGCTGTGCGCAAGGAAGTAAGACTCAGATGGGTTCCAGGGCACAGTGGCATCGAGGGCAACGAACGGGCCGATGAATTGGCAAGGCAATGCTCAATGAGCAACCTCGTCGGTCCAGAACCTGGTCTGGGCTTAAGTAAAAGGCAAATCTCTCAGGAACTGAATAACTGATCCTGGAACAAGACAAAGCACAATTGGAGAGGAAAAGAAGGATGCAGACAAGCCAAGGAAATGATTCTAAATCCTGACAGATCCAGAGCAAGGCGACTGCTGAAAAAGAGCCGAGAGGACATCAGGAACTTGGTAGGATTCTGACTGGGCATGGAAGCCCAAACAGACACCTGCACCTTATCGGCGAGAGTAACAGCCCACTCTGCCCGACCTGCGGGACAGGGGAGGAGTCCTCATACCACTATATAGGAATTTGTGATAGGTGGAGGCGCCTAAGGAGGAAGATACTGGGAGCACCAACACTTGCTCGAGAAGATCTAAAGGATCTGGACTGGGAGGACGTCTTCACCTTTATCAAGGTGACGGGCCGTTTCAGTGCGGGCCGGGTGTTGGAAGTAGCCAGGTAGGGGAGGGCGGATCGGGGACGGTGAAAAGGAACTTTTAGGCCTACTTACCGGGCTTCGGCCCCTACCCTTACTACTACTACTACTAGTTAGTTTAGTCATTGTTCGCATTCTAACTTTCCGAATAAGTGTTTTACCCACAGCAATGATGCCCCATGTCTATTATGTAATTCAGTCTATAAAACCCTAGTTGCATTTAATAAATCTTCATTTGGATATAACAGGTTTCCTCTGGAAATAAAACTTAGCCAATCTTGTGAAACTATTTTTATTTTTTTTGTTTCCATCCAATTTAGTAATGCTAAAAAAATTAAAATAAAATAAAAATTTTTCTGTTGTCCTTTTTTGTCTCATTTTTATAAACTAATCAAAGTCAAATTATTTTCATTTTCTCTATAGGGTGTGGGAAAATTATTATAACGTATTGAAGAATGGATACTTATATAGATATACGGTCGAGAGGTTTTCTTTTATTGGCCTATTAATGTTATATAATTAGAATATCATACTATGTTTGGCAATAATATAGAATAATAATTTTTAAAGCAGGATTTATTTTTTAAATTCGTTAAAAAAAGTTGCGAGTACCATAGTGCACGTGATAGAAGTGAATACTTCTTTATCGATTCCATAAGCGAGAAAGAGTGTGAGAGAATCATATACTTTATCTCTCTTGAGGGACGAAAATTTCATAACCTGTGTCGTGACGCGGCCTTGAAAAATCACTCTCATGCAGCCAAAGAAGTACTCACTTCAAAAACATTTGCATTCGATTCGTCTCCCAATCCCCGATCTAACGCTGTTAGTTTCATTTAGTCTCAACATATTTAACTTATTTAAGCCGGTTCCGACATGTTATAATCAATTTTAATAGAATTGGTCAGTTTTGGTCAGTGCTTTAATCACATTTCGGTTAGTGTCACTAGTCCCAATTTATTTTACTTATTTGAGCCGGTTCCGATACGTTATAATCAATTTTAATACATTTGGTTAGTTTCGGTTAGTCGTCTAATCAACTTTCGGTTAGTTTCACTTAGTCTCAACTTAGTTTATCTATCTGAGCCGCTTCCAATACGTGATAATAAATTTTAGTAGATTTGGTTAGTTTAGGTTAGTCGTCTAATCAACTTTCAGTTAGTTTCACTTAGTCTCAACTTATTTTAGTCATTTGAGTCGGTTTCTATACGTTATGATCAATTTTAATAGATCTGTTTAGTTTAGGTTAGTCGTCTAATCAACTTTCGATTAGTTTCATTTAGTCTCAACTTATTTTACCTCTTTGAGCCGGTATCGATACGCTATAATCAATATTAATAGATTTGGTTAGTTTAGCTTAGCCGTCTAATCAACTTTTGGTTTGTTTCACTAAGTCACAACATTTTTTACTTATCTTAGCCGATTCCGATACGTTATACTCAATTTTACTAGGTTTAGTTAGTTTGGATTAGTCATCTAATCATCTTTCGGTTAGTTTCACTTAGTCTCAACTTATTTTACTCATTTGAGTCGGTTTCGATATGATATAATCAAGTTTAATAGATTTGGTTAGTTAAGGTTAGTCGTCTAATCAACTTTCGGTCAGTTTCACTTAGTCTTAGTCTCAACTGATTTTACTTATTTGAGTCGGTGGACGTTATACTCAATTTTAATATATTTGGTTAGTTTGGGTTAGTCATATAATCAACTTTCGGTTAGTTTCACTTAGTCCCAACTTATGTTAATCATTTTGAGCCATTTTCGATACGTTATAATCAATTTTAGTAGAGTTGGTTAGTTTCGGTTAGTCGTCTAATCAACTTTCGGTTAGTTTCACTTAGTTCCCACTTATATTGCTTATCTGAGACGCTTCCGATACGTTATACTCAATTTTAATAGATTTGGTGAGTTTGGTTTAGACGTCCAATCAACTTTCGGTCAGTTTCACTTAGTCTCAAAAAAAATAACTCTTTACCAAAGACTAATGACTTCAAAAATATAATATAAATTTATTTTTCTTCATTTTCTGATATATATACTATCTACTACTCTTTTTTAATTCCAATCTATGTTTTTTTACCTATAATGGTAGTCACCTACTCTATGTGCCCCACGAATTTGAAGCCCCAATGATCCCTTAAACAAATATGGATTTTTTTATGCATAATATATTATTTTGTCCGCCAAATATAGTAATAATCGCAAATAAAATAAATTATAATCCTCATCCTGTGTTATTTAAATGACATTTATCTAAAAGTCTTGCGACACGTGTGACGTAGGAAACAGAATATGTATGCTCACTGACATACCGTGTAGGTGTATTATTGTGCTACAAAGTCTAAAAAAGTCAAATTGAAATAGTTCAACCGAATTGATAATTTAGATTTTTTTCTTAATCAGACATGGTGCACAGTTTGGCTGAAATAATTCAGGATGTGTTTTTATGGTTATGAAAAATAAAAAAATAACAAAATTGCCGAATTATATTTCATGTAACAAACATAGAAACATGATACGTATTTTGATACCCTTGTCTGTTTGCCATAAGTAACTAGTGTAATAGATATATGTCTGCTGAGAAAATTAGCCCAAATAACAAAATGGATTACCTTTATTTAGTAAAAGCTCAGATTTGTATAAAGTTTGGTACACATTAATTTAATTCCTAGCTTGAGAAATTAGCATTTCCCTAGTCTATGCTGTACACATAGCTGCACGTCCGTCGTCCAAACTTTTCTCAGTATTATTGCAAGTAAATTAGAGAATGCTCTAAGATGACATCAACATACACCGACACAATATGGGACAATCCTGTTTCAGTAAACCTATTTACTGTACTAGGCATTTTAATTTAATTTTCAGTAATTTAATGTATTGCTTTTTTAACATTGAAAATGTTTCTCTTATCCTAGTATAGGGGCCTCAAATCATCATACGCTGAGAGATCGTGTTAGTTTTATTTATTTAAACTTAAATTTGATCATAAGGTATCGGAGTCGGTTCAATGACTAAAATAAATTGGAACTAACTGAAGCTAACCGAAAGTTGATTGAGCGACTAACCAAAACTAGCTTAAAGTAACAAAAGCATTAAAACGGGCTAAAACGTATCGGAATAGGTTACAAAAACTAAAGTAATTTAAAACCAACCAAAACAAACCGAATTTTAACGACTAACCAAAAACATTCAATTTGATTATAACGTATCGGAACCGATTCAAATGACTATATTAAATAGTAACTAAGTGAAAGTAACCGAAAGTTGATTGCATAACTAATCAAAACTAACTAAAAATAACTAAAAGCACCAAAACGGGTTAAATCGTATCGTAAGAGATTAAAAATATTAAAGTAAGTTAAAACCAACCGAAATTAGCGAATTTTATCGACTAACCAAAAACATCAAAATTGATTATAACGTATTGGAACCGGTTCAAATGACTAAAATAAATTAAAATAAAATGAAGTTAACCGAAAGTTGATTGAACTAGAAACCAAAAGTAAACTAAACCACCAAAAAAGGCTAAAACATATCGGAACAGATTAAAAATATTAAAGTAAGTTTAAACTAACTCAAATTACCCGAATTTTGGCGATTCAGTAGAATTAACAAAAAATATTTAAATTGGCTATAACGTATCGGAACCGACCCAACTAACTGAAATAAATTGGAACTAACTGAAAGGATCCGAAAGTTGATTGAATGACTAACCAAAACTAACTAAAAGCACCAAAACGGCTAAAACGTATCTGAACAGATTAAAAATAATAAATCAAGTTAAAACAAACCCAAATTAAACGAATTTTTGCGATTAACCGAAACTAACCAAAAACATTAAAATTGAGTATAACGTATTGGAACAGGTTCAAATGACTAACATAAATTAAAACTAACTGCAATTAAGGTTGATTAAACGACTAACCAACACATACCAAAAGTAACCAAAAGTACCAAAAAAAAACGCTAAAACTTATCGGAACAGATTAAAAATATGAAAGTAAGTTTAAACTAACCCAAATTAATCGAAGTTTGGCGACTAACTTATTAACCAAATACATTTAAATTGGTTATAACGTATCGGAACAGGTTCAAATGACTAATATAAATTGGAACTAATTGAAAGTAGTCGAAAGCGGATTGAATGACTAATCAAAAGTAACTAAAAGCACCAAGACACGTGTTAAAAGGTATGGTAGTAGATTAAATGTTTTAGTAAGTTAAAACTAATCCAAATTAACCTAATTTTGACGACTATCCAAAACTAACCAAAAATACTAAAATTAGTAATAACGTATCGGAACCGGTTCAAATTACTAAAACAAAATGAAACTATAAAAAAGTATAAAAAAGAACAAATAATTACAACAATTACAGAAACTTTAAATCCACTCGAGCAAAAAATAACAACAGAAAAACAGGTAACACTTTTCGGAATTCTAAGTGCAAAATATTTTGCATAGAAAGACACAAATTGGCAGATGAAATCGATACAATGACTCTTAACAATAAGTACTAGATAATAAGGAAGGAGATATATACAACTAACTAGAAAATGTAGAAAATGTCTAACATTAATCTTTAGCACAAAATTAATTTCCAAGCACATATTCAAACCTCTCAACATGCTTGCCATTCTACTTATTACGTACTATTTTGGAGTAATAATATGGACAACAAAACACCTAGAAAATATAAATATATTCACTAGTTCTGAACTTAACATAGAGACTATACCCCAACTCATGCAAATAGTGACTCACAGTAGATAGGAAAGATGGAGGAATGGGACTCATAGACATTCACATACCCCACGCAAACCAGATAGAAAATTTCAGAAAATATTACCGCAACAAATATACTTCCAATACATGTCTTCAATGTATGTAAAATGTTATTATTTTATAACTGATCACAAGTGGCGTACCTGAAACTAGGTATACGCAATAGCTAAAAAGAAGGTTATAGAATTAACCATATAACTAAAAAACTAATATCAAACCGACCAATAATTCTAGAAAAGTCAAAAATACTTATTTAATCTTCAAACAAGTTGGCTTCAAAATTTGCCCTTTATATTTTGAACTTTTAGCATCAATATTTGCATGTTTCTATTCTAAAGCAAATACTAAAGAAATGGCTAGAGCATAGAGAATTTGACACCTATTTTACTAACAATATATATATACAAAAATGTATAGAAGTATGTGGTCATTACATTATCAATTAACATAATAATGAAGCAAAAGGAGATAAGAAATGTTAAGCTGGATGATATCCAAATTGCGTTGAGTCTATTAATTTTAATAAATCACGAATTCCAAATCAATTGTTGTGTTTTAGTATTTAGTCCAAAATATTATTTTAAGTATCATTGTTTACATTATATAAATATTAACTTATTCTTTTATTATCAAATGATATTATTTTAGGTGTTCTTGAAGGTGTTTACGAAGAACGTATTATTATCCATTTTCCAGACCAACAGATATTGAAAATAGTATTTTGTGTAACTAGTAGGAGAAGCAAAACATTCCTGGACCGTTGTGGTAATTGCTGGACGAGGACGAGGCGCAGCCGAGGCCAGCGACACAGAAGTCCAAGAATGTGCTTTTCCTACGTGTTGCCCATATTATTTTTTTTTCGATCGGAGTTGATTAGAATATGTACTTATAAAAATAGAGCCAAATATTACTCTAAATAAAACCGGTGTTTTAAGTTTAAACTCAGCATAATGTCAAGTTTTGAATCGAGCGAGTAACTACGGAAACTACAGCTAAATGTTACTTTTGATAAACGTCAGATCTGACACACAAGGCGTATGAATAACAATCCGTCCTAGGACGGAAATATTATATTCCCTTACAGTTATTGCCTATTCTCGTACAGTTATTGCATGTTGCTAAGCAACGAATCCAATAAACTGGAATGATGACTTTTGCGGTGAGAAGTCACGTCGAAAACATGTAGTTTTTCGTCCGATCGGATAAAAAAGAAATTGCAAAGTTGTTTCCCATCGCCAATTACCGATCCCAATTACCAAGACATTGCCGAATGCTTCTCAGTTTATACATATGCAAAGTTTTAGTCTTGATTATACATGGTTTATTCATTTTCCTAGATAGAAGATACTTTGAGTTATTAGAGTAAATTGTTTGTTTAATTAATTATTGCTCATGTTATTTTACATTTTTACTTCAGTAAGATCTTTCTTTTTCATAATATATGATAAGTATAACCGTTTTCTGACTTTACGTTAATATTATAGCTTGTTTTTATGATTTTCGTTAAAATATTGTAATTAAAGAACGTGCTATGTTGAAGCAAATTATTTGAATGTATTTTACCATTAGCGATAATGTAAATAAAATAACAAAAGGAAGCAGTCTTTTGAAACCATGCTTAAATTTATATGTCCGTGTTTAAGTGACAAATGACCAAACTGATAAATTCAGAATGAGCATTAAAATGGCTCTTTTGCCATTGGCGTGGATATACAATTTTGAAAATTGTCTCAAATATTAACATTGAGATCCACTCCCTACAAAATATATGTGTCAGCTCACAACTTAGTTTATATCAAATAATTTTAAAAAAATAAGTGTGCTTGTGGCGACCACACACCAGAAATAAAATTTATCCGCGCATATATAGAATGTGCACACCGGCCTGCACATTGTTATTAGGAGCACGCACCGCACGCTAATCGACAAGCTTTAAAATAAATTATACCGGAGGCCTCGTAGTATTTTTGTTTGCCGCCCAACCTCTCTCATTACTCGATAAGTGCAGCTGCTGGGTGGAAAGGAGGTGAAAGGCCGTGCTCGCCAGTGGCAAAAGTTATGGCCTTCATTTCTCCATGACACAGGGTGACGATTCATAATCACAATATCAGACTTGGTAGCAATTTGAAAGTGTCTGATAGAAAAATTGACCTGGATAATTATTAGTTTTAGCCCCATCAGTTGCAAACTATTTCTGTAACAAGAATTACCGTGAAACCAGGATACTTGGGCAGGTTTTGATAAATTTTGGCTCTCTAAGTCACAAACCGATAGGAAAATCAAACTTTTCAAAATTGCATCGTTCCTTGTGCCGAATTAACAGTAGATCATCCAAATATGGTTCGTTTTCATTAACGCATATTGGAAAACTTATTGGTTTGGGTAGTAGGCAGATATTTGAAGCACAAGAACTTGCACCAATGCAGAGGCTGTATCAAACCTTTTTTAACACCAAAATGATAAATTATAAAGGCAGCTTTGATTTTGGTCCAGTTATAAATCATAATTCTGAAGTTAATAAAGTTGTAATGCATATTTTTAATAACGGATTTATTTATTAAATCAAAATGAAATAACAACTGAAAAATTAATTCTGAATGTAAAATAAACATAGTTTCCTAAGGAATCATAATAATAATATTTACATTATGATCTAATTTTGCAATAAAATATTCACATCTTTTAAAGAATTATCACTATCAAAATCTTCGTCTATAACAAACATAAAATGGGTCTGTGCTCTTTTCATTGCAGAAGCCACAATCTGTTTCGCATTTATTGCAATGTATCCAATCCGGACCACTGTGATTCTTCCATTCTCTAAATCAAACAGCGCAGACGTCATCTGTAGTTTAGTCAACTATTTGTGCTTGTCTCCTAATTGGTATTTTTGTAGCTGGAACTAAAGCTGTAAGTGTTGCGTCGTCGTCACTATCATCGTCGTCATCACTATCATCGTCGTCGTCACTATTATTGTCGTTATTGTTAAAAACAAATTTGTGGGTCCCTGAAGGGCCAGCGATTGGTTCATCTGTAGATGACTGTTCACTAGAGGGTTTTTGGAGCCTTTATTTAAGAGCATCTGTCTTAATTTTCTTACCGGGCTCTATTTTCTTGCCACGTGTTTAAGTGACCTTTTCTTTATTTGAACTTCGTAGTATTGAAGCAGCTCGGGCATTTCGCCATCGCTTTCTATTTGAACGTCTGAAATTTTTTTCAGAACTTCGTGTGTATTAACACGACAGAGCCCTGCAGCCCTAAACTTAAATATTCAATTATTGCACACATTTTCACTTACCAAAACCCACAATCGATTAAAGACGGTAGGAAAATATTCTTTTAGAATGGAAGAAGTTGATTTGGTTTCACTGTGCAATTTGTCTAAACTCTGTCGCCACTTCTTCTTAAGCGGAGCAAACACTGGTAGATCTAATAATAGCATAAGCTGGGTGCTCTTAGAGATATTGCCCCCTTTATAAGCTTCAATGACAGTAGGTAAAAACTGAGAGGCTATATTGTCCCCAAAACAATTTCTTTGCCCGGATTTCCGTTTTCTTTCACTTTTGGCAATACAATTTGGAAAAACCATTTTTCAAATTGGTCCATATCGAACCAGCTACTAGCTATGTTACTACAAACCATTCCAGGATGACCTCATTTTGTCCAATCTTCGTATGGACTGTCTGCCTTGTATACCACCATAGGGGGTAATAAATCTTCTACAGCGTTTCCATACCGTTATACTGATCGAGGTCTTGGAATGATTCTGAACTCTCCACCCGTTTCGTTCTCCTTGGGACAATGACTTTTTTGGCCCCAGGGTCATCTTAGTTTCATCGTAGTTGAAAACCAAAGAAGGCTCAACATCTTGTAAAGCATCTTTAACGTTATCAAAATTCAACTATTTGATTTGGTCCTACCGCCGCATGTGTTCGTTTTATGTCTGCAGCAAAACGGACAGTCAGAATATTCCGAATGATAAAATTTTTGATATAATCATGCCCAGGAACATTGTTTATGTGCCTCACCTTTATAAGCACACAACTGAAGGGAAATTCTGAAAGATATATTAGAAATTGAGTTTTTTTTAAGGTTTTTTAGAACTTTTATATAAAATTATAATATA
>MU184532.1:105101-115596 GCA_016904865.1 Pissodes strobi
TCACTGGAATACGAGAAAGTGTAAAATATAATCCGTTTCGTTAAGTTATACGCCATTGAAATCTTCTTAGCCTAATGGGGTTGTATAAGGGCGTAACAGGATATCAACTGTATTTAAATCTAACACTGACTGCCATTTATTTCCTTTTATTGCAACGAAAATCTCGTTTCACGCCGTAAAATGTTTAATTTCTCCCTTAAAATTCAAGTTTTCTCTCTTCATGTCTTTTAATATTTATTTTAATTATATTTTCGTGGGCTTTTCTACTGCATTTACTACGATAGGTTGGTGAATTAAGTAGTCTCATTTCAAATTTGTGTAGTTTTAACGAGAGTTAAGACATTTTATGACTATATTAATTTAGTTCTTTGCAGCATGAAATCATTTTATTAGGGAAATCTATTAAAATGTTAGGAATATAAATTCTTAACTCATAAGAGCAAGTAAATTATATATGTGAAATAAAGACATTTATTTAGCATGTAAGTACATATGTATGTGACAAACGATAAATTAAGTTACATCAAATAAATCAGCCAATCAAAACAGTTTGACGTTAACTTCGGGTCCATAAATGGATAGAGCAATCAATATATTCTCATAAAAGTTTAATTCAAATATTTACGGCTAATAGAAGCAATATGCACACTGTCGAATAATTATTAGCTACATTGTAATACAAAACTATACATTCCACATGCTATTGATTAGATAGTTGGGTTAGTTTGGGTTAGTAATTTCTGAAAATAATCTCAAGATGAGATATTTTTAAAACACGTTTTACATTATCTTCAAGTACTATTTCGTACATTTTATTTATGATAATTTTTGGGCTTTTCATTTTCCGATAGAATTTTAAATCAAACATTCCACATATATTTAAATGATTATCACAACGGTTTTTTAAAGTTCTCTTCTTGAGGCAACTAATAAAAGTATCTTATAATTGTACCCCGTACCATTAAAGTCTGTTGATAGCCATGACTACTGCTGCATAACTTAGCATATCCCTATATAAAGGCTTAATAGATATAAAGTCGGTATAAGTCTAAAGGAGTTTAGGTTTTGCCAAATAGGAAAAGCGTATACGCTACCCTCACATTAAACTTCAATATTAATTTAAGGGTCGCCTTACTATGGCGTCACGTCACACGCAAAAGCTTGACCGTTGATATATCTCTTACTATTTTATCCTGCTCAACCCCAATAAATCTGTTTACTGTTGGACATTTGTAAAGAAAGTCGCTATAAAAAGCAAGGCACGTTTACCAAACTTAAATAAAATTAGTTATTCAGAAGGTTGAAACATTATTTCACTTGAATTTTTAAGAAAAAAGTAATTATATTAAAAAAAAAACAGGTTATTTTCCAGTCAGGAATTCATAGGTCTTGCTAAGTTCGGATCTAAAGATGGCTAGCAGTACTGTGTTCCCTTCAATCTTTCAAGTTCGATTTATATACCGATGGCGTCAAATCAATATAATACAATAACTAAAAGGTTGGCATTTTACATGGGAGATATAAACATTTTAAGTTACTTAACGAAGCCAATTACTATAGCAAATATGCAGAAAGATTTTTATTAAAAACGTATGGTCCAAAATATGCTTTTTAATAAATTCAGTTTTTTCTTAAATATATTGACCATTCAATGAGTATATCGCTAAGCAAAAACACCATTATCTAAATGTAAAAGTGCTAATAATATTCATGCAGCAAACTATTATAAAATAGCAATATGCTGACTCTTGTATGATAGCTCCTTCTGTTTTTGTAGACAAATAAATTTAATTTCCTTCTTTAGTCTTTTCTGACGAAGTGTTTTTTTTTTAAATCTTCTATGGTAAAACAAATTCAGTTATTATTATTGTTTGTGACATTCGCGTATACTCATCATCACAATAATTACTATTCAACTGTTTATTTAAAAGGTATTTAATTCCATCTTTTTTCGACGCCTTATGGAGTATGATATTGCTCTAAAACGGAGTTTTACCTACAATACTGAAACAGAATTATTGTACTCGACGCGCGTTTCGCTAACCATGTTAGCATCATCAGGAGGTGATTAAAACTGTTTAGTTTAGTTTTAATCATCTCCTGATGATGCTAACATGGTTAGCGAAACGCGCGTCGAGTGCAATAATTCTGTTTCGGTATTGTGGGTAAAACTCCGTTTTAGTGCATGTTGCCGAAGGTTCCAAACCCCAACATAGTATGATATTGGTTACACTCTGTAAAAAATCATATTCTACCATTTTGACATCTTTCATTTTTGGCTTTTGCTATGGGAGAATCAATGCACTATTTCTTTTTCCTATCTCAACATGTACGCTATAAGATTACATTTATGTAAGTTCCTTACCGATGAGCTTTAGCTTAATGCTAATTTACAATTAATTTGTTAAATTTACAAGAGCATTGGGCCTAAGATACTATAGAGCCTATCAAAGCTTTTTTACAACACTAGCTACCACTTTTGACTCAATACAGGTCGATCACCCCAATTCAAAAAATAATCGTTCTGGGAGATTTCAATGTCCACAACACCAACTGGCTAAAACATCACAACAAGACCGACAACGAAGGTAGAGAAGCTGAAGCATTTGCCATCAGCCGCGGCCTTTCTCAACTTGTAGATAAACCAACTCGAATCTCAGAGAGGGGCGAATTCGCCGCCCTTCCGGATCTTTTTCTAACCACCAGTCCTTACCAGTACATAATAACAGTTGGTCCGCCATTAGGTATTTCCGACCACAAACTTATTATAACGGTTTGTGAATTAGCACTTCTACAGAAGGATCCACCATTGCCTCGCAAAATATGGCATTACAATCCTACAAACTGGGGAAATCTAAGGGAGTTCTACCTAGATTTTCCTTGGCTCGACATCTGCTTTGGCACTGATGACCCGCCAGTCTGCTGCGAAGAGATTACGCAAGTGAAATGGAAGCATATATCCTAAATTTCATCAAGTTACCGTCAAAAGGAAAGTCCTGGTTCGACAGAAAATACGAAAGAGCTGTAGGTAGGAAGCAGCAGTACTGGCAGCAAAATCAGACCGCTGAAAATCGCAATTATTTTGTCGAAGCGAGAAACGAATGTAAACGTGTGATTGACGAAACTAAGGATAAACACAATTAAAGGTTCAGGAATAAACTTTTGCAATGCCCAAGTGGCTACAGGATTTCTGGTCGGTAGCAAAGTCAGCAAGTAATAACTTTACAAAAACCCCCACTTTTGACAGACGAACGTGGCATCACGGCGACTACAGCAAGAAAGCAAATATTCTCGCCAAAATGTTTTCATCGCACTCTACCTTAGACGTCCCCCAAGGCAAGGCTCTCCCCTCCTTATCGAACATCAACACTGTCCATGGCAGAAGTCAAGTTTCATCACCGTAATATTCGTAAAATCCTTAAAGAACTAGATACGCAAAAGGCATAAGGACTGGACGAAATACCTGCCATCGTGTTAAACAACTGCGTCAACGAACTAACACCCGTTTTTCCCACACTTTTCTCTCTGTCTTACCGAAAAGGGATATACCCATCTTCTTGGAAAATCGCTCGAGTGCAACCTGTTTCAAAAAAGTCAAGAAAACCACGCCCTCAAACTATCGTCCAATTGCCTTGCTTCCGATAATCTCCAAAGTCATGGAACGTGTAGTCAATTAGCAACTACTCAAGTACCTCGAGAACAATAGAATAATCAGCGATAGTCAATACGGCATTCGCAAAGGGAGATCGACAAGAGATATATTGGTCTATGTCACTCATATATGGAGTAGGGCAATTGAGAACTACGGAGGGTCTCGAGCTATTGCGTTGGATATTTCGAAGCCATTCGACAGAGTTTGGCATGACGAATTTTCTAACAGCCTCTCTCTGCAGCTGGCTTTCCAGTTTCCTTAAGAACCGATCTCTGCACGTTGCAGTTGATGGGTACATCTCAGACACCCACCATTAACGCGGATGTGCCTCAGGGCGCAATACTTTCACCAACTCTGTTCCTCATCTATATTAATGATCTGCTGACCGAAACAAATAATCCTGTTCACAGTTTTGCAGAATACAGTACCCTTGTCTCCCAATTTAGATCAGAAAATCCTTTACCAGCGACTGAGACTTATCACCGCAGACATGAGCAGATTACAGGAATTAATCAAGACCTGGAGAAAGTTCAAACTTGGGGCGACAGAAATTTGGTCCAGTTCAATGCAACAAAGACCCAAGCAGCCACTTTTATCAAGAGGGCCAATACGGCGGACCCTGACATCTTTATGGCAGAATCGACCATTCCTTCATTCTCGTCAATCGGACTACTGGGTGTCTCAGTCAACAGCAATATGTCTTGGCATGACCACGTTGCTAACATCGCAAAATCGGCTTCCCAGAAGCTTGGTGCATTATTTCGCAACAAAAACTCTATACACCGCAGCACTTGCTCTTGCTCTACAAAGCGCAAATAAGACCGTTCTTAGAATATTGCTCACACATCTGGGGTGCGCACCAAAGCACACCCTAAAGCTGCTGGATTCCATTCAGAAGAGAGCTGTGCGTCTAATCGGCGACTTCCTTACCGATGAGTTTAGCTTAATGCTGACCCGGAATCTGGATAGTTTAGAACACCGCAGATATGTGGCCAAGATGTCCCTGTTTTACAGATACTTTCACGGTAGATGTTCCCAGGATTTGCCCCGCGTCATCCCGCACCTGGCAACGCCTGCCAGGCAGTCAAGACAGTCGGCAAGAGCGCACCAGTTCGTCATTCCACTGGAAACACCTTGAACGTCGCTTTACAAGAACTCCGTTGTGCGGCGTACTGCATCACTGTGGAACTCACTCTCAGGACATCTGTTTCCACCTAATTACAACCTACAACTATTTAATAACTCGAGGGCCATAGGATTTCCGTTTAGTGTGTGAGCTACTGCCATAAAAAAAGAAATATATATCTCCTCTTGGTATGTATAGGCGTCAACGGCAACTGATTTCCATCATTTAGATGTATTCTTATATTGTCCACAATAAATGAAGCAAGATAATGTGCGGGCAACTAATTCAACATGTGCAATCTCGAAACGAGATTAAATATTAAATGTATGAGCATCACATAGCTTTGGAGCGTTATTTGAGTTAGTTGAAGAAAACTGGGCTTGATATTATTTATTTATTTAATTATTTATTTATTTATTTATTTTTTTTTTTTTTTATTTTCAAATATTCCAATAGACCATATTACAATTGTATAATAAGCGTCAATACAAAAGGAAAAAGAAACTTATTACTACTAATCCTAATCTAAACCTAACCCTATAAGTGACTTAACTCATAAACTCTTGAATGGAATAGATTACCTTTGAGATTAAGTACAGCTTGAGTTTATTTTTAAAAGTATTAATATTGTTACACTTTTTTATATCTATTGGCAAGGCATTACATTGAAGGATTCACTCTCATCATTTTCAGATCCATCGTTAAAACATGTTGTAAACAACGGGAAAGATGCCGAAAATTCTGAGTCGTGACGTAGTGTAACTCTTAGATACGTTATAAAAGCTGGCATAGAAAACAATGCCAATTGCAACAACACATTTTTATCGACATTTGGTCTTTATTAATGGCAGGTTAATAATTGATCGACCGCAATAAATACAGAGAGTGATAGCGAAAAAATAACTGAAAATCAGAAGAAATTTTTCTTTCCGCACAATTCAAATAAGTTGCTTTCTTACTATCGGCTTAAAGACAATAGTTAGTTTAATCGAGGATATCTAAAGGCCCGTAAGGAATCTAATGAAATTACTATGAGCTAATATACTTTGATACCAATGTTAAAGTAGCAACATATTTTATTATACTACTCAAAAAACGATCAGTGTAATACCAAGAAAAACACTTAAGCAATGGGGAGTGGTAAAAACACTAATAGCAAAGACATAGACCCAGGCAAAAACGACAAAGATAAGGAAGAAAGTTTGAGTTGAGTCGACCATGCTTAAACAATGTATTTTGTCATGGTAATAGATAGATAGATAACGCTATGAGATTGCATGTATTATTTGTTTGATGAAACCCAAGTTGTTTTACATCCCTTGACATTATTTTGCTTAGTTTTTTTTTAATTTATTGTAGACAACATGAAAATATATTTAGATGATAAAAAAATAATTTCCGTTACATACTAAATGGGAATAGTACCTTATGCATAATGCTGGTTTAAATGTAACAATTTAACTAAAATATTGAACAAATGTCTCTTTTCAAGGAACATACATAAATAGAATGTACCTTGGCGTACATGCTGCCATAGAAAAATATTTACGCATTCATTCTCGCATAGCAGAAGAGGCAAGACACATATGAAGTTAACCAAAACCTACTCAATAACAAGGTATTAGTGCTTGTCGTGTGACGTTGTTGATGTAGGCCGTGCAATTTTAATCATATAAGTTGATGCATACGCTAATTTTTATGAAAACTATCACTAATTAACTTATTTTAAAGAATGCTAGCAATATGACAAATTTCCTGACAGATCCCAAAAGTTGTGTTTGAGTTTTGGTTTAATACTAGGTGTAGTATTAAATGTAGGCTCCCAACTCCCTTATACTTGCGCTAAAATTCAGGATATGTATTTATGTATAATACATTTTTATACCATTGAAAAAAAAAATCTATTATACATAAATACATATAATGAACTATTCGACATCTCTTCTTAATTAGTATTACTTAAAATAATGAAAAAAAAAAATCGAGAAGAAAAATGCTTTAGTAGGTATAATGTTTAGTTGTAAAAAATATTTTTGCAGACATTTGGCCTACATCTAAAAGCAGTGTCACAAATCTCTCATGATCTTTTAGCAAACCAAACACATTTTAGACATAGTTTAAAAAGATATTTTTTTTATCCATATGGGGTACAGTCATATGTTCATTACAAATACCCATTATAGTTTTAGAATGAGGTAAAATAAGGGACTCATAATCTCTTAAGTATTTGTATGCATGGGGACTAATAGTATAGATAATAGAATATAAAATTTTGCAGTACTTGAATACCTAGGTATATCTTTCCTTTGCAGTTGTAAGCAATGCTAATTATTCACAAATAACATCTAAAGCGTGTTCTGTTTTGTTATCATCAAGATTTCGAGAAGTTTTTAGTATATTTGGTTTCAAATATTGACTGTATATCATCCAAACTATGTGAAATAAACGGCGAGCTAAATTTTGATGTTGAAATACGAGCTGACTCCTTTATGGAAAAGTTTCAATATTAGCCATTTTTGTTGTAAACTTACGTCTTCTGTAAAACCGAAACATGAACTTTTGGCCCATTTTTATAGTCCCCATTGCAGCCAAGTATGCAACATTCCTGAGGCATAATTACTTACACTAAGATATGACAAAATCGATTATTGCCAAAATATATCCATGATAAAGTTATTTCTTTTTAAGAATGTACATAGTTATGGTACTATAAACTGTAACGATTTTGTATTGTCCGGGAAATGTAGAATTGTTTACCCAAGACTATAAAGGACTGTGATAATGTTGATGGTTTTAAAAAAAATATTAAGGCACACTTGTCATCGTCTTAGTTATGTAAGTTTTATTTATACATATTTATGTGTTAGATATGACAAAAGTAGCGTAAAAAATATACAATTATATACCACAAAAAGTTAAAAATAGGACGTACTACACAGTGAAAGAGAACACAAACCGCCAAGCAAATATATAGTTTTACGAATTTAAAAATACGCCTAACAATTTAAATTATATACCTAAATATACAACGAAATATTAGGTTAACTTGCACACACTCAAAAACAACAAAAATACTGCCGAATTTCCAAAGAAGCAACAAGATAACACTAAATTCCGATTTAATTACAAGCAATTTGCAACTGGCAGAATCGAAACTGATCTCGTTTGTTTTCTGCACTGTTGCTGATTGTCTAAGGAAATTACAGAATAATTGCCGCGTATGATTTTAAATATGTAGGTATGTAAAAGCAAGGTATCTGTGTATATTTTATAGATATAGATACATAATATGAATAACATATCTAATACAGATGTACGTATGTATGCATTTAGTGAGATGGTTAGTAATAATGCACGAAATTTAAAACGTAAGTACTTATTTACTTGTTCCCATTATTTTAGGAAAGTGAACGAATAGGGTAGCAGTATTAGATAATTAAATAATTAAATTGCAAAATAGCCCATTATAGAAAGAGAAAAGAACACCTTATGAAAATATATAGAAAAATACTAGAGAAATTGTAATATAAGAGATACATTCTTTATATACGATCATTCTAATATTCGCTACTATAGTAGTAGTCCGGCAACGTTGCATACACCCGCGCCTGGATTGTGATTACCCTTCCTCCCCAAAGCGTCCCGTCTACGTCTTCGCTCCAAATAGCAATAGGCCAAATACAATACGTCACGACTGTCACGACCTAAAATTTTGTAAGCACTGAGTCTTTTTGTAGTGGCGTTATTGGGTTAAACCTTAACTGGTGACGAATGACGTGCAAAAGATGTAACATAACTGATGACGTGCGGTCAAATCGACTGCTTAGCAGGAAAAAAATATATTTACTGATTTTTTTCTAAATATTGATATTGCTAACGTTTTCTGTTTATATTAAGAGCACAATTTCGTTAAAACAGTACTCATTTTTAATAAAATTTAACCGTGGCTCATATATATCAAAAGCTACGTTAGAAAATAAAACATAATTTTTATTAAATTACAGCTTGTTACAAAAATAAAACAAAATATAGGTTTTGCCGTCTAACTTGAAAGTTTTACAGGAACAAAATATTGGATTTTTAATATTTATATTTATAATTTACCTAACTTCTGCTATAAAATTTTTTGCATATTTTTTTTTCAAACAGTTCAAACACGCTGATTTTTACATTCTGCACAGATGTAGGAGGTTTTTTTCTTTAACTTTGAAGGGCAATTATGGCATTTTTTCCTGGTTTCTCATCAACCTCATTGTCAACTGGAATTCCTGCTTGGAGTATTATGCTTCCCCATCCTTTAATGAAACTCAACCTGGTAATCTTATTTGCATAAACAACATATGCATTTGAAGAACATATATCGACAAGTCTGAAAAATGCAGCTATTGGCCTCCTACTAGTGCGACGGATCGGCTACTGGAATATTTGCTTTTTATAGCATTATGAAATGAATTTATTGCAGGTTATCCTGTGCCTGTCTCGATGCTTTCGTTGTGGTGCAAAAAGGAAAATAGAAGAAGCGCTTTATTTTGTTTTGGTACGTGGGATATATGGGTAACTTCTTTGATAAAGCCATATAGAGTTTCACCAGACCTATCGGTAGGTTTTTCTTGGGGAGGAATTTGTTTGCAATTTCTCTTTTATTATTAATAATTTTTAAGTTCCTGGGTATGTCAAGCCTTTGAGCCTCAGTTGGTTTACCAATTATCCGCCGCAATATTTCTAATGGAGTTGTATGTTGTTTCACGTAGTGGAAGAACATGCTGTGTAGGAATATTGAATGTTTGGTCACCGTCTATAATAGACGGTGGTTTGGTCTTCTTTCTCTAAACATATACCATCTGTGCTTTTGCATCCCTAATATGTATAATTGTTATTGTATAACAGTATTGCGACTCCCCATCTTCAGTTCTGTTCAACACTTTTGTATGGTTTACCATCTTTTAATGTTCAACAATTACAACTAATCCTAAATAGAGCCATGCGAATCATTTTGAAATGCAATAAGTACAGGCCAGTATCAGTTAGGCTAAATGTGATAGGTTTATTGTCGGTCAAACAAAAGATAATGTTTAGTGTCTATGTATTTTTGTTCAAGATTAAAAATCGATTATTGCCAAAATATATCCATGATAAAGTTATTTCTTTTTAAGAATGTACATAGTTATGGTACTATAAACTGTAACGATTTTGTATTGTCCGGGAAATGTAGAATTGTTTACCCAAGACTATAAAGGACTGTGATAATGTTGATGGTTTTAAAAAAAATATTAAGGCACACTTGTCATCGTCTTAGTTATGTAAGTTTTATTTATACATATTTATGTGTTTATTTTTATCTTTATTTTATTGATATGTTCCATGTCTTATTTATGTAAGTTTTATTTATACAAATTTATGTGTTTATTTTTATCTTTATTTTATTGATATGTACCATTTCTAAGTTATGTAAGTTTTATTATACAAATTTGTGTGTTTATTTTTATCTTTATTTTATTGATATGTTCCATATTTTTATATTTTTAACTTCTGGTAATTTTAAAATACGTGTTTTATTGTTTAATTAGTGTAAGTTATTTAAAATATTTTCCGCTATTGTTTTTAATATGAAGCATTTGTGCTTAATAAAGATTATTATTATTATTATTATTATTTTTATTATTATTATTTTTATTATTATTATTATTATTATTATTATTATTATTATTATTATTATT
>MU184532.1:144727-160919 GCA_016904865.1 Pissodes strobi
GATAGAAGTTCGCCTCTTCAACATTCTGTCATTAGTGGCTCCAAAAGTAACTGGGGATTCACACGTGGCGGCATTTTTTCGATGCTTCTCGTTTGCACCATTTTCATGGAGTTCCTTTTTTAGGAAATACAGCATGTTTAGCCTACTGTTGTCACTCTCCAAAGAGACAACTACCTGTTTTATGCTATTTGCACGTGCTCTGTGCGGTATAATTAAGGTTATGTGCTGTCAAAAATGTCTGATTAGATTTATAAAACACTTCCGCTTTGAAGTTAGCGGTGTTCGGACGTGGGAAGGGAGTCTGGTTTTCTAACCTGACTTCGCACGGGAAGTGCACGTGATACACGGCAAAAAGCGTATTTGAGGGCCGTTGGTTCGAAAGGGGAAGTCGTGGCCGGTTAGGACAGTGTTTAGGGTGGGTCGTGTAATGGAGAGTTGATTCCTACGAAGATTCTTCCAGATTCTCGCACGTGGTAGGGTGATCTGAAGGAGATCGAGGCGTCTATAAGGATGAAATTTATTTAATTTTAAAATCCTTCTTACAGCTGATTTGGACACATCCCCTCGAACAGTTTTTGCAATGTTTCTTAAAGAAGTTTTTCGATTTTCTATAACGGTCTGCAAAACTCCCAGCTGATTATTCTGGGTTAAGTGTTCAAGCATACCTACCGCTTCTTCTTAAAATGATTTTCGACAGAAATTAGATTTCCAGCAGCGACTTGTGAAATTTGCTTTTCTGGGTGCCTGTTACGAAAAATTGCGCATGCTCTTCGATGCGCATTGTAATAATCACCGACTATGAGAACAATTTCTTTTTTTTCTGCCTTTGGCAATTTAACTACCATGTTAAGTTTAAAAAAGCTTAGAAATATCAAAAAAATCTAGTCAAGTTTTGAAAATTTGACAAAATTGTTTTGGACAATTTGGCAAACACCTGACAATAATGTAATAATACCTGTTGTCGTTATAATCAGTTTACGTTACGTGCATGATTTACGTGTACTAAATATCTGATTTAAATTAAATGTCGTTTATTACCTTTTAATTAAAAATGGAATGTAACCATTCTGTATCTCATAACACTTTAAAAGACCCGCTTAAAAGTAATTTGTAAGTTTTTCTGAACTACCATGGACCTCAATCACAATGTCGAACGAAGTTGTATTAAGGCGATTGAAGGCATTTCGATTTTTGAACCTCGCTGTATATAATAGAAAAATTTATTGCATCGCAATCTTATTTTTTAACGAAGCAGAACTTTTTCTGAACAATTTTATTTAAATCAATAGTAAAAAATGTTCCCATTTGGTATGAAGTTACCAGGGCACGAGGTAAATCACTGTTAAATCGAGAGGTTTTTGGAATATTTTACGGGGTTAGTTTGGGCTAGTAAAAACAATTCGGAGTACTTCATTTTCAACATTTTTAAAAGCAAAGGTATACATTTTTATGCCCGTAATAAATTAGATCCACATATCCTTGACAACAACATGTAATTTAGCAACCGTACATTCTTGTTCTTCTTATGGTTTTTGGCTTTGCTGCAAGGCAATACGCCAGCACATTAGGAGAGATCCAGTACGACCGACGAGTCGGAACTTCTCGATCCCTCAGGATCTGTATTATGACCACAACACCTTTCACTTTATTTTAAACAAATAGAACAGTCCTGCTTAAACATTATTTCCCAATAGAACTCATAATGGTTGTGTCTTCAGAATAAAATCTGAATAGAAATTACCATAATGCAAATGCGAACTTCCTGAGTCAATAATAATTAGTGGAAGTTTTTGATAATATGATGGATGGAGAAAAATATTTAATTTTTTTTCGCCAATTTACTATCGTGCATTTGTAATCCATCAATTTAAAAATTTTGAACTGGTTGCTGAAATTTTTCTCTCGAGTCGGTCAATTATTTAAAGGACATGGCACCGAATATATGGAAATCTCGGTTTGACTAAATATTTCTAACTTTTTATATGCTGTTTATTCCTACTAAGGAAACACTAAAATGTAGCGAATTTTTTGTTAGTCTACCCAAGTTAGTCATGTAAATAAATTCAAATATAATATTTTTATTCGCTTTCAAAGAATATTATATGTTTAAAGAGTCTGAAAATGTCTATAAGGAATTGCCAAGAAACTTCTTTATATAAGTACCATAAAATCTAAATATAGCCAAGTATTTCTTTATCAAGTGGCATTAAAAATATTCATGATATATGTTTAGTAAGTTTTGATGGAAATAATATGTTTTATTTAATTTACGTTAAATTTAGTAAATTATGTATCGAAAGGAAATGTGCAGTATATTGTTTTTCGCTCAATGCCACTCGTTACAATTTTAGCATATCTTGTAAGCACCTAAGTACTATAACAAATATATGAAACAAATATTCCATATTAATTGTTACCATATTAAAACTAGATGTTGGAAGTTGAGTTTAATTTAGCAGGATCTTTATCATTTCATAAAAAAAATAGCAAATTATTTAAAATTCCAATAAAACTATTCTGATTTAATTAGTAAAAAAGAGTTCAGAAGAGTAATGTAAATTATATCTTTGAGCCTAGAGGCGTGGCGCGGCGGTGGCGCAGCGGAACGACTGCTAAGATTAAAATGAGTTAAAATGTGGATAAATACAGCAGCATTAATTGTTGAATGCTCGTCAGTAACTTCGATCGGGATTTAATGTAATATATAGTGCCAATTCCTGGAAAGCCTAACGAAGTTTGCTTCGGCATATTATTTGCAAAAGGCCCAGTTCAGAGACTACGCTGATGTTGAATAATGTTTGAACTAACGTCAGTTAACCATACATTTTTCGTTTAGGAATAACTCCACATTCTTACTTACCAAACTGCCGTCATTTCCATGTATTAATTAGGTTAACTACACATTTTTTGATACGCACCCGAAACCTTTTTAAGGCTAACCTCTTGTTCTTTCTTCACCCGTGGGTCGATTTTTTTACGGTACACTGCACTAGTGCTAATGGCCATTGAAGTTTTAATTTTTTTTTCAGCAAGGCCCTATGTCTTCTTGTTGGCGGTGTTATTCCTGTAAATTTCCTTACACAGTCGCTGTATCGCTATATACGCCGAAAGTGCCCTTCTATATAGATCTTTTCCAGTTTTTCTGGCATCTTTTAAAGATAGTATTACGTGAAAATCACCTTTAACTCTCTTCACACGTTCCGACATCACAGTTTAGACGGTGCAACTTTTAAAAAGACACTCCTTGTGTTTATAGCGCATATTTCTTGTTTTTGGTTACCTGGCTAGAACTCACTATCCAATCAGACCACCCTGAAAGACTATCGAGAGCATGTACGCTTGCTAGCAGTTTTCGCACTGTTCGAGAAGCGATTACCGTATATATTCACGGTATCGCGAGACCACGGTTTCTAAAACTCGAAGCCTAGATCACCGCGTTCATTAGTTAGCTTTACGTAAATACAGTAATTTGGGTAGGTATTAACAAGGATGAATTTTGCATTTAAAAAAAAATAATATAACATTCGTTAACTATTTACCTAAAATAAGAAAATTCAATCGTTGCAAGTAGAATAAATCCAACTATTTAAGTTTGATACCAGCTACTGTTTACTTTTGTAATCAATGATCCCCTATGATTTCTTTATAACCAAATATGCTTGAAAGTAGAAATTTGTGGTTCAGATTCAAATTCATTTAGCGTATAAATTATTTATTAGTAATTTGTTGTTTTTTTATTTTTCTGGTAAAATTTACTCTCTTCTTAAATAGAGGCCATGTCTTGGTTTGCACTACATGGCCATTATATTAAGACTCGCTAGAAAGGCATACGAATCCGATTCACAGCTGGATACAATATCCAGTTACTCGCCTAATAAGCATGAGGAATACATTTAAATCTTATTTTAAGCACGTTTTACCATTCACCGAGTATAAGCCATCTTTCTTGTCCGAAATCTCATAACTCTAACCAGAGGTCCGGCGTAACAGAACCATGTTAATCCCGACTGCCAGTCAACGTCTGGTAGGGTCCAAAATTAATTCATCACTGTTATTAATGGCCTGTAATAAGTTGTTTCTGTATATTCATATTCATTCTCGCACGTTCTGAGTAGCGTGCCAACGAATATTGAAAATATGTAATTTGGATTACACAAAAGTTATTTGTAAACTTAATATTGCTAAAGGACTGCTACAATTATATTAAGATAAGTAAAAGTTCCAAACCATTACAGCCTTATTGACTAGAACATCAAATTCCGAATTTCGGAAACGGGGATTTCAGTTGCCAGGTGATGCGATTATCTAGTGATTGAGTCTGGGGTTAATAGTCGTACTGATCCTATATTTTGAACTAACTAAGTTAAAGATCCTTGTTTGTTGAACATCTATACACAATTTACCAATTCATCATAATTTAATTGCGTCGTTAAATTAATTTAGCATGGCATTTTTCTAATCCTAATTTGATAAATATGGCACTATGTGCCATACTACCGTATATTTCTCTCTTTGTTATCTCACCTGAATAACGTAAAAATTGCTATAGATGTTGCTGATTCCAGCAATGTTTCGGAATTATATATATTATGGGGATTCCTTTCCTCTTGGACATTAATAGAAATATGGTTTCTATAAGAGCTGTGAAAGTTTTCTATTCCTTGCAATGTCGAATTCTTGTTGCCGCTCCTACTTTACGAAGATGGAGTCGTTTTTGTAAATATGTTTTTATGATCTTACGATGTTATGTTCTTCTAGCATCATTTATTTAAATTGTAAGCTCGTACCAGAGCTATATCTGTCTGATATAGGCCTTTTAAACTAAAGATTAAACTTTTCTTTAAAGACTCGTCTTAATGTCGGGTTATCCGTGATCTAAATCGATCTTTCTATAGTGCTAGTATTGTTGTATTGCATACTCACATAAATTTTATTGAAGTTTTTTATATACTGTAATTGCTTTCGAATTTATGGACTGGGGTCTATATCACAATGCTTACAATTGTAACAAATCTACAAGTGACTAGTAATTCGCTTATACGCACAATATTATATTGTGCGCTTCTTGGTTTATAAAATGCTATTATGTTGATCGTTGTTAAATAATTTTGGAGAGAAACGAAAGCGTTACAAGATGAGTACAGGAGAAGAAAAGTCTGACGACAAGAAAAATAGGCCTGATTTGAAAATTGAATACCTGAAACCCCAAAATTAAAAGACCAAACCTGAAATTTTACAATGAGAAACTGCACTACACCTTCCAAGATCTGCATTTACCAAATGTTTTGTTGCTGAAGAAATTTCTTATGGACATGTCCAACGTAGGACATCAACGCATTTTTAAATTTTAGAACTCTTTTTGATAAACTGTTATGTAGGCATTGGTTGCATAGAAGTAAAGTTGACCTCCAATTGGAGGAGGTTCGTTATCACCGGGATTGTTTTCCTCACCTGCAATATCATCACCATTTAATTTCACATCGTTTCACTGTTTTCTTGAAATATTGCATCTACGGGATCAACCCGTAGATGGTTCAAACATGGAATTTTTTTCTGCAATATTCCGAAAGAGTTTTCTATAATGCGGCAAGTCTGTTTATAAGCTCCGATGACAGCGGTGTGCGCATAGAAGCGGTCACTTTTTTGTCAACGTCTGAGCATGGATAAGTTTCAGGGGCCGTGGATTCTGTCTCATCGTCGAAGATAAACTTCCGGCCGATGTTTTCAGAAATATTCTAAAAAATGTTATGTTTCCGTCAGTGACAAATTTTTATGGAAAAAAAGTTACGTTTCAGCATGTAAGGTTTAACACATTTAGTTATAATTCACTTATTGTTTAAAATTGTTTTAGGATAACTGTCCCATTCACAGAGCAAGGTTGGTCGCATTTTTTTTTTTTTTTGAAAAACGACAAATTGATGTCCTTCCGTGGCCCTCAAAGAGTCCGAATAGCAATCCAATAGAAAATATGTGGGGTTTTATGACCAAGTAAATATATTTAAGTAACTTCCGACCAAGAAATGCGAGTGAATTAGTTCATAAAATTGCTGAAACGTGGGAACAAATTACACCTGATTACACGGATCACTTGTCTCATCCATGCCCAGTCGTTTAAAGGAAGCGATTTGAACGAAATGGAGCAGTTACTGAAGTTAACTAGTGAAGATTATCTTCTTTGATTGATATTCTGGTGCCATCCGGAACCTAGTTTTAACCTAATTTAACCCTTTCATTGTTATTTTCTTTTGGCCAGAAGAACTGTATTTTTGCTTTTTGCTAATTATAATATTTTTGTTTTTAATAATTCTATGTTTTGCTTTAAAAACTATACTATTTAAATTTTTTGTAAAATAAAATATGGTCTACTTTATATTTTTTTTTGTAGGTAAATTATTACGAAAATTTTTAGTAATAAGGAAAAAAAAACGGTTTTAGAAACATCATTTTTTTTATACGATGTATTATTGTCGTTATATCACGTCAAAATATTAAGGCCTATTATTTTCTGGCAGTTTTTTTCGATCTTCTGTCAGTTTAAATTTATTAAATGCCCTTGAATGTCCCATTTTTTTCGCTGACGACCGTACCATAAATTATTACATAATAACGGATTTTTAATTTTATGAGAAATTTGGGAGGATTAATTCCTATTGCTATTGTGTTATAGACACAAAGTTCGACTTAATCAGATTCCATTCAAGAAAATGTAGGTTTTTTATCTGTCTTTTCACTGATACCATACGATTGCGTGTACAAATGGAGGGACATCTTTTAGCAAATATTGTCTGGTCCACGGTACAAGGAGAAACGGTATAGTGGTCCGGCAGCCACAACTCGTCGAGTTCGCGCAGTTACGTAGGATGCGTAAGAAAATCAAGACGACTGCATTCGATTTATATTGATTTGTACGTTTGAACAAGTTGACATCGTGGTTTTCTAACTGAGAATGTTTTATTTGTTTTTAAGAATGCCTGGATGTGCTGTGGCAAAGGGTAATAACTACACTAAATCTACTCAAGGCACTAATATTAGATATTTTCGTTTCCCAAAAAATAAAGAGCTGTGTAAAAGGTGGATCATTGCGTGTAGACGGAAAGATGAGATACACGTAAAGAATGGTATATATTTAACCAACTAGGTGGTCTATTATATGATAGGTCGTAATTAATTTGTAATCATACATCTAACTTTTAGCTTACATATGTTCTGTTCATTTTGAAAGCGTTTATTTTGCTGAGGCTATGCCTACACTTATAGAGAAGTTATTAAATTACACATTACAAACTAAGAGAGGTCTTAAACAGGATACCGTACCTACGTTAAATATATTTTACCTGGAAAGGAAAATAAAGCTAATGCAGATAGGTCTTCTCGTATGGTAAAACGAAGAAAAATTAGTGAAACAATAGTTTCAAATAGGGCTATATGATGGATTTAGACATGGACAGTTATAGTTTGGAAGTACCAACTGAAAACGGTGTGAAAAGAAGCAGTGACCTATTGGATATGCCAGAAGACCACCTACAGTAACTAGGAGATTTTGAAAGCAAAGAAAAGATCACCCAGCAGTCTTCGCAGTCGTAGCTGGCTATGTCGCGTACAAGTTTAGACATAAATATAACTTAGGTTCTCCGACAATTAAAGCAGACTTAAGTTTTTCAAAAAATAATGAATGGATTAAATTTTTTATTATTAAACTCTAAATTATGTGTACTACCTATGTATGCATACCTAGTCAAATTAAAAACATATTCATTAAAAAAAAATTATTTAATAATTAAATAATTTGTAAAATAGAGTACTACTGAATTTATTTTTTGACAAAACATTTTAGCTTTTACGTTGTGAAAATAATAACTAATAACATAAAAAATACTGTATATTTATTTCAATTGTATACTTTGTCAAAGTAACTGAATTTACTAGTAGTATAATTGGAAAAACAATTATTTATCCACATGAAAAACACATATCACATAGAAAAAATATTTTTTACCACTTGTCAAATCAAAAGTTATTTCTAAATTTCATAGATTTTAAATCTGCGCAATTCTTGTCGTGAAACCAATATATTTTAAATGCGCGCTGTCTGAGACTTTACGCAAACTACGTCACAGGCCGGCAGCCGTGCGCAATACTATACCGTTTCTCCTTATGCCGTGGTCTGGTCAAAACATTAAATTCGTGCATTCATTTTCCACTCTTATTGCGCGTAACTCCATTACTTTCAGGTAGATTTGTATGTAAGTTTGAAGGCATAAACACTTTTGGTTATTTTTACAATATCGATTTATTACACTTACTGTGTACATTGGTATGAACAAGGTCTATTGATATAAAAAACAACTGCAAAGACGCTTTTTTAACATACAAAAATCGAAGAGCAAAAGTCTAAATTCGGGTATAACAAACAAAATGAAAAAAGCATTCTAGAAATGACATTAACTGCTAAATCACTATTTTGTACAATTTTTACAAGCCTACGTAGGTCTTACACCAAGTTCTGCGAGCATTAGTATAAACAAGTTCTATTATTTTAAAAAAGTTACTACATGGATAATTTCGAGTATACGAAACAAAATTAAAAGGCTTTCCTAGAATTGACATTGCCATTAAACTTACTCCTTGTAACGTAATAATTACCTCAAAAATGGTTTCCGACAGAAAGTAATGGTGTGATTCTTGCAATGAAAGATTTAAATAAGTAATTAAAATGCATGCAATGTGGTTAAAATGGGGGCAAATTTTATAAAATGGCGTGTCTGCTAAAATTCGTTTGGAAACCGACATCAGAAAACTAAACGAATGTAATTTCATTTGTGTTTTACCGCGACGACTTGACGTCTAGCTTTATTTGGGCAATCTCAAAACGTCTACATCACTGAATTGTTTTATGGTATCGCTTGTCAGATTGGAATAAAATAAAACTTTAAAAGTCCAAAAATATAATTAGATTTCGGGCGTACATTTGAATATCTACGATACAAAATGACTGTTTGCAGATTTTGGATTACTCTCAAGTAATATGTTAGTCCGTTATAACTCATTATCCGGTGGATGAACCAAAAATGTGAATTTATGACAAAATTAGATTCGACTTCAAGAAACTTACAAAACGGCAATTCACACAATATTTCCAATTTAATCCTCGTATTATTCATCCTTGCTTCAACCCATTCTATCTAACTTTATAGTAAAAATATAAATTATTTGAAAAATTGGATTCCGTTAGCTCAAAAATTGCAGTAGTGAACTTTTATACGTGCACCATCTTCCATACCCAATAGAAAAATATTCGTCCGCTATTAAGCAAAGATCGAAAAAAGTGAGAAATCAGATGTGATGAGGAAGTACCGAATATGTTAAATTGACTTCCTGCTTAGAAGAAAGGGACCTAATATGAGATAGGAGCTTATATTATGAGATACTCCCCAAGTAACAGACTCCATCTAGCGACAACCGTTAAAGCTAATTCATCGGAATATTTTTAGTTGCGGTATGTGGTTTTATGCACTAGTAGAATACCAAAATTTTATTAGTGCTCAATTTGACGTGATTTTTTTGTTGAAATGGTGAGGAAATAAACAAGTGTTGCTTATTTGCTTTGTTGTATGGAAGTTGATTTAATGTTTAAATATATAAAACGCGTGAAAACTTCAGTAATTTTTTATAAAAAAAATGTGTAAAGAATTTTTACATAACGTTCCTAACATGAGATAACAACGAAGTTCCTAATATGAGGTAGGTATCTCATATTATATTACTTTTTATTTCTTGATAATTTTAATGAAAATTTTTTGCAGATGTCTAGAGGCAATAAGCAAAGAAAGCAGTGGGATAAAAATGTCATGATAAGGGCTGTTAAGGCAGTAAGAAACAAGAAGGTGAAGTACGTTATGTCCTCAAAACGTTTAATGTTCCGAAGTGTAAAGGACCTCGTGAAAATATCTTTGGGTAGGAAACAAGCTTATTAAAATGTTATTTATTTGTGTAATAACTAAAACACTTTTTGCTACTTTCAGAATTGATCTCCTAATATGAGAGAAAAGGGGTCCTAATAAAAGACTGTCTCATAATAGGATACTCAAAAAAAAAAAATAAAAAGAGACACTGAATGAAAATTATTGTTTTATTTCAAAAATAATAGAAACAAGGATCAAAATAACAAAACAACACTAAAATCTTACCGAACAAAAGCTCCTTTTTTCTTGTTTTTTTTTTCGCACATAGGGCAAAGAAATTTTGTGTCATCGACATCACCGCAATCTGCGTGGAACCAGTTACGTTGTTGATTAAATTGTGTTTCCAAAAAGAAGAGAAACTTGGTTTAAGCACCTAATTATACTTGGTAATAGACTGCCAATAAAACTATGCAGGTTTTCTAATGCGAATCTATTGACGCAAGGATACAGATTCGCAAACTAACATTACGACGTTTGGCAATTCACTGTATGATATTGTCCTATTTTCTAACGCATTTATATTATTCAATATTGATAAAAAGTTAATAAACATAATATCAGCATAATGTTAGATATGATCTAAAAGATAGGTTCCTAATTTAATGTTTATAAGACATATTACCAACAGATAATTTACGAGTAACATTATAGTAGGCAAATTGTGTAAGATAATGTCCATTAAAAATAGGAATCAGCAATTTTATTAATGTTATCACTTGAATCATTGAAAGAGATAAGCACCGGGAAAAAGCATTGTATGCGTTAATCGAACTTTATTAGGTGACTTGGATGTCAGGGAGGGATTAAGGCACCACGTAACTCACCACCGAAAACAAACGAATCATTCAGCCCACTTTTCTCTACGAGAGTGTTCGGAAAATATTTCATGGCAAAACTAGCACTCAGCATTAATGTAATTCTCTTCATCAGTTGAGTCATCATATGATTATCGATATAATTTCAGCCTTTTTGGTACTGGTGGTTTTGGATTTTTTTCCATTTGTTTCCGAAAATTAGGTTTCACATGTTTTTTTTTAGTCTCTTGGTAATGGCTTCTTCTATGTTTTTTTTTTATATGAGGTAAATGTTATTAAACTTGCTTTGCCTTTCCCTTTATTATAATTTGCCCTATAATTTGAAGAGGTTCATCTAGTAGATATCTCTAAATATTCTGAACTGAAAGTCGCGTATAGCTTACAGCATTCTTGAAATATACCTATGGGGAGGGGTAACAGTGATAAGTAAATGGTAATAAACTCTTAAGAGTATTTCCTTTGGACTCCTAAGTAATATTGCTATACACTTTATTTAAAATACCTTTATTCAAATGCTTAGTAATCAATATTCACCCAAGTTTTAGCCTCAAGATATTATCATTACCCTTACAGTTAAAAGTAGATTTTCAATAACAGATCCCATTTCATAAGGAAGGAAGTGCTAAATGGATATTGGGAAACTCTGATTTGGAAGTTTCATTTTAAGAGCCTTTTATGGTATTTAAATATTAATATAAAACAGCAACTTGGTAAGAGTTTTGAGATTTTGAATAAATTATAACTTAATAAAATCGACACACGTCCCATTGTCTTTTAGCATAAAATTGGAAAGATCTTTTTACTCAAGGACGAAATTTGTTTGAATAGTATTTGCACCGTGAGATTAAACGTTCAATTTTTTTTATGGCAGTGGCACACGCACTTAAGAGAGATCCTATGGTGCTCGACGAGCGGTGTGTGTGCGAAGATGTTGATTGACACGGTTCTTGAATATTTGTAGGTTGTAATTAGTGGGAAACAGATGTCCTGGAAGTGAGTTCCACATTGATGCAGTGCGCCAGACAAAGGAGTTCTGGTAAAGCGATGTTCTAGGTGTTTCTAGTTGTACGATGAACTGATGCGCTCCTGCCGTCTGTCGGGACTGCCTGACAGGAGTTGCCAGGGGCGGGATTATGCGGGCCAAATCCTGGGAACATCTGCCGTGAAAGTATCTGTAAAACAGAGACATCTCGGCCACATGTCTGCGATGTTCCAGACTATCCAGATTCCGGGTCAACTCCGGATCGCCGACGAGACGCACAGCCCTCTTCTGAATGGAATCCAGCAGCTTTGGGGTATGCTTTGGTGCGGCACCCCAGATATGTGAGCAATATTCTAAGCACGGTCTTATTTGCGCTTTGTACAGCAAGAGCAACTGCTGCGGTGTATAGAGTTTTTTGTTGCGAAATAGCGCACCAAGCTTCTGGGAGGCTGATTTTGCGATGCTAGCAACATGGTCATGCCATGACATATTGCTTTTGACCGAGACACCCAGCAGCCCGATTCACGAGGATGAAGGAATGGTCGATCCTGCCATAATGATGTCAGGGCCCGCTGTACTGGCCCTCTTAGTAAACGTTGCTGCTTGGGTCTTTGCTGCATTGAACTGGACCAAATTTCGGTCGCCCCAAGTTTGAACTTTCTCCAGGTCTTGATTAATTGCTGTAATCTGCTCCTGTCTGCGGTGAAGACTCTCAGTCGCTGGTAAGGGTTTTTCTGATCTAAAGTGGGAGACAAGGGTACTGTCATCTGCAAAACTGTAAACAGGATTATTCGTTTCGATCAGCAGATCATTAATATAGATGAGGAACAGAGTTGGTGAAAGTATTGCGCCCTGAGGCACGCCCGCGTTGATGGTGAATGTGTCCGAGATGTGTCCATCGACTGCAACTTGTAGGGATCGGTTCTTAAGGAAACTTGCCAGCCAGCTGCAGAGAGAGGCGGGCAGTCCCAAGGACGGCAATTTGTTGAGCAGTCCGTCATGCCAAACTCTATCGAATGCCTTTGAAATATCCAACGCAATCGCTCGAGACTCTCCGTAGTTCTCAATTGCCCTACTCCATATATGAGTGACATAGGCCAATATATCTCCTGTCGATCTCTCTTTGCGAAAGCCGTATTGATTATCGCTGATTATTCTGTTGCTCTCGAGGTACTTGAGTAGTTGCTGGTTGACTACACGTTCCATGACTTTGGAGATTATTGGAAGCAAGGCAATTGGGCGATAGTTTGAGGGTGTCGTTTTCTTGCCTTTTTTTGGAACAGGTTGCACTCTAGCGACTTTCCAAGAGGATGGGTAAATCCCTTTTCTGTAAGAAAGAGAAAAAAGCCTGGAAAAAACGGGTGTTAGTTCGTTGGCGCAGTTCTTTAGCACGATGGCAGGTATTCCGTCCGGTCCTAATGCCTTTTGCGTATCTAGCTCTTTAAAGATTTTGCGAATATCACGATGAGAAAACTTGACTTCTGCCATGGTGGTGTTGATGTTCGGTATAGTGGGGAGAGTCTTGCCTTGGGGCACGTCTAAGGTAGAGTGCGATGAAAACATTTCGGCGAGCATGTTTGCTTTTTCCTTGGCTGTAGTCGCCGTGATGCCACGTTCGTCCGTCAAAGGTGGGAGAGACGTTTTTGTAAAGTTGTTATTTACTGCCTTTGCTACCGACCAGGGGCCTATAACACAAATGCTACAAGTCCAACAATTGTGGAAATAAATTATACAAGTGTAGATTTTCTGTAACATAAAGTAAGTTGTAGTTACTAGCGGGGCACTGGTAACTACGGAACTTTTTGTACAGTTGTAGTTTGTTTCCATAACACAACAACCACACTTGTTCAGTTGTGTTACGGAAATATCAACAATTGTAAACAATTTTCTACCTATCTTGAAAGCTGGGTTGATTCAATGTAGTTAAGTCTTTCACCGTGAACGTATAATTTTACTGTCGATATGTGGTCAAGTGATTCCTATAGTGACAACCAAAATAGACAAAAATGCTCGTGCAGTGTATAGGTATCGGGTGAGAATTAACCTTGACATGCTGAGAGACGGAGAACTTGTGGAAAGGTTCAGCCTCAATCGAGAATCGTGTGAAAGCCTTCTTCAAGATGTAGGCCCAGCAATGACTTATCAAACGATTCGATGGTAAGGCTTGTCACCATTACAGAAACTACTTATTGCTCTGCAATGGTTTGGAAACGGAGAGCAATACCATGGGGTATGTGACATGCATGGAGTGTCAAAAATTACCGTCTGTAGATGTGTTCACGATATTATTGCTGCCGTAAACGAAATAAAATATGATGCAGTGATTCGTTGGCCCGACAATACAGTGCACGTGACAGTTCATAATTTGGCGGGATTTCCAGAAGTTTGTGGAGCTGTAGATGAGACCCTCATAAATAACGATGCTCCCAGGAATAACGAACCCGCTTACGTCGACGGCCATGAGAAGCATTCAATCCATTGCATGGATGTGTGTGGGCCTGACTTAAAGTTTTATTATATAAGTGCAAATTGCACAATGCGCGAGTACTTCGTAACAGTTCTTTGTTGCGTAGAATGGGAAACGGTTGGAGACCTCATGGAAATGCTATGATTCTTGGAGATTCCGCATATCCCTTACGCGAATGGTTAATTCCACCAACTTATGACGATCCGATGAACCCAACTCAGACCACTTTCAACAGAGCTCATAGAAGCACTCGGCGCATTATAGAAAACGGCTTCGGCCTATTGAAAGAAAAAGTCCATGCTTGAACCATCTACGAGTTGATTCAGTCTTCGCCGCAAACATTTTTAAATGTTGTGCGCTTGTAAGAACGATAATGTACAAGTGTAGAATATATCACTAGTAGCTACTAGTGTATGAAATATTATTGTGTTACAGGAAATAAAGTTACCTGTAGGTACAAGCCATTTACTTGTAACTTGTAGTCTTGTTACAATTGTAAGCATTCCTGGCACCACTGGAGCATTGCAAAAGTTTATTCCTGATCCTTTGATTGTCTTTGTCCCTAGTTTCGTCGATCACACGCTTGCACTCGTTTTGATTTTGCTGCCAGCACTTATAGGCTTGCTGTTTCCTTCCTACAGCTCTTTCGCATCTTTTGTCGAACCAGGGCTTTCCTTTTGATGGTAACTTGATGGAATTTGGGATGTATGCATCCATTCCTGAGGAAACTACTTGCATGATCTCTTCGCAGCAGTCTGACGGGTCGTCAGTGGCAAAGCAGACGTCGAGCCAAGGAAAATCTAGGTAGAACTGCCTTAGATCGTCCCAGTTTGCAGAATTGTAATGCCAGATTTTGCGAGGCAATGGTGGATCCTTCTGTATGAGTGGCAATTAACAAACCGTTGTAATAAGTTTGTGGTCGGAGGTACCTAATGGCGGACCAACTGTAACCTTGTACTGGTCAGGATTGGTGGTCAGAAAAAGATCCAGGAGGGCGGCGAATTCGCCCCTCTCTGAGATTCGAGTTGGTTCGTGTACAAGTTGAGTAAGCCCGCAGCTGATGGCAAATGCTTCAGCTTCTCTACCTTCGTTGTCAATCTTCTTGTGATGTTTGAGCCAGTTGGTGTTGTGGGCATTGAAGTCTCCCAGAACGATTATTTCTGAACTGGGGTGATCGACCTGTATTGAGTCAGAAGTGGTAGCTAGTGTTGAGAAAAAGCTTTGGTAGGCTCTATCGCTCGGAGGGCGATAGAGACAACATATAAACTTGGTTAATCCCTTGGTGGTGAACTTGAGCCACATGACGTCAAGGTTGTTCGGTTCGAGTGTTTCCTCGCGGTGACATAAAAGGTCGCTTAGGACAAAAAAGCATATTCCGAACTTATATCTAAATCGGGTATGCAAGTCGTAACCAGGATAGAGGTAGTTCACTGTTGTTGTTGTAGAACATACTTGTGTTTCTGTAAGGGCTAATATGTGTGGTCTATTTGCTTGTAGATGTTGGTGTACCGAATTTAAGTTTGTATTTAGGCCTCTTATGTTGCAGAAATCTATTCTAAATTGGTTCGGTATCTTTGCTGTCTGTGAAATGCGGAATGAAGGGCTCCCAGGGCCACCCAGCGCCCGGAGATCCGAATGGCCGGTGAGTTTACCTCCGGAATATTTTGATCCTGGAAGCACCATCATGTCCATATATTCCTACTGTGGAACCCGGGACCACCAGCGCGGAAGCGGAACGTGATTTGGGAAAACCACTTAGCGCTTCCCAATTCTGGTGGGGTGGTCTTTCACCGGACGATGCGAGTAGGCTTATGCATCTACCACCTAGGGCCGCTTCCACTCGAAGTATCGGCCTCAGACTCATTCCTTTGGCGGTCCCTAGTCTGACAGGGGTAAAAATGGGGTTTGTTGGATCACTCCCCAGTGATCAGCTCCAGACTTTGTACTTTGGTGTTCTCCAGCCTGG
>MU184532.1:165364-179179 GCA_016904865.1 Pissodes strobi
ATAATAATAATAATAATAATAATAATAATAATAATAATAATAATAATGATAATAATAATAATAATAATAATAATAATAATAATAATAATAATAATAATAATATGATTTATTTGAAAAAGTTTTAAAATTTGTAGACAAAGCTAGAGCTAGGGTACAAAGCATACCAAACATATAAAAACACAAATAGAAACATATAATAAATAGAAGAAGAAAAACCTAACTATACAAATCTTTATACAATGGTGAAAATTGGACGTGGTCAGAATATTACATAAAATATTAAATATCAAAATATTTAACATTAAATCCTAAACACTAAAATCATTAAACCAGGGTGTAAGATGCTCAAAATTAAGTGTTAATAAAAAAGTCGCTGACTGCGCATAAGGCTCTCTCCAGTAAGTATGATCTCAAAGCTCTGCGAAATGCGGGAAACGATGTTATTGACTTCATTTCAAATGGCCGATATTTGTGCATTTGTTTGCATTGTACAATAGAGAGCCTTTAACTAACTCTGAGCCTGGGGTTGGCAGATAAAGATCATGCTTCGTATTCCTAAGTGGATAATTGTGAGATCTGGAAAGACCTTTTATATTTCGTATAGGAGGTGCTTGCGAATTTAGGAAACGGACTCAAATATGAATAAGGAAGGAAGAGTTAATATTTTAAATCTTTTAAAGATATCCTGGCAGTGAGTTCTACTGTTTAGTCTCAGTCAGTATCGAACAGCTTTCTTTTGCAGTTTGAAAATACGCTTAAATTGGGTCGCACAACACGTACCCCAGAATGGAGGGGCGTATAGGAGGTGCGACTCAAAAAGAGCATAATAGACTGTTCTAGCAGTTGACACGTTAAACTCCCTGGAAACAGTTCTTAGCGCAAAACAGACGGAACTTAATTTTTTTGATAAGGCATCGATGTGCAAGCCCCACTTTAAATGGTTGTCCACAACAAATTCCAAGCATTTCACAGATTCAACGACGTCAATAGTCGTGTTATTAAGCACTAAAGATTGCAACGTACTTTTATATGGCAAAGTTTTAATTTTAGACACGTTGAGGCACAGGGGATTAGAATCGCATGGTGATAAGTCTCTAGATACAGTTCTGTGACGCTCCGTAATATCTGGGTTGCTTCAAGTGAAACTAGTATCGTCCGCAAAGAGGCAGACTTTACCGCAAATATTCAGAGAAGCAATGCTGTTGATAAACAGCAGAAACAAAATAGGGCCTAGTACTGAACCCTGGGGTACTCCACAATCTGTTGGCTTGCGAGAAGACATCGACGTATCAACCCTCACAAGCTGACTTCTGTCGTTAAGATATGGCTTAAAACATTCGAGAGGCTATTATGATTTACACAATCGAAAGCTTAAGAGAAATCACAGTAGATTGTTGCTGTAAAGTGATGGTTGTTCAGGTTGGAGTATACATAGTTAAAGGGAAAACAAAGCTTCATTTGTGCATTTATTACTTAAAAATCCAAATTGATGATTGATGGATAGTAAATATTTTATATTTAGAGAGAAAAGATAGAAGCCATTTTTAACCAATCTTTCAATGATCTATGATAATGTGGGAAGGAATGCAATTGGGCGATAGTTCGAAGCTTGGTCTTTATCTATTCATTTATGTAAAGGAATAATTATTGCCATATTAAGACAGTTTGGAAAACCCCATTTTAGAATGCCTTGTTAATGGAAGTAGTAAGATGGTTTAATGTGCATTTTGGCAGGTTTGAGAACATTTTCAAAATAAGCCCATCAGTCCCAGATGAGAATTTGTTTTAGTATTGTCTTTATTTGTGCTGCGAAACTCAGCAAATGCTACAGGTGTAAAGAAGAAACTGTGTAAATTCACATTAGCATTAGAGAGATATGAAAGTGGATCATGAGAAGGAGTTATGATGTTCATTAAATCTTTAACCACATTTACAAAATATTTGTTTATGTCCTCAGGTGAATTAGCGATTGTACCAGACGAAGAAGTCTTATTCCTCAAGTCATTCACAATATACCATGATTCTTTAGCAACATTACTGGATTTAGTCAGCCTTCCATTATAATAAATGTCCTTCGCAGCTTTTATAGTTTTATTATAGACTTTTCTGCAACGTTTCATGTAATCATGGAAGAAGACGCTATCTGAATATTTTTTAGGCGAGATAATGAACGCATGCTTTTTGCAAATGTGCGTAAGCCTTTAGTTGACCGGGTTTTATGTTGTTTAATTTTGGATTTGAACGCTAGCGTAGATAAAGTTTTTATAAATCTAGAAAATTCGGTATCGACATCATCAGAGAGAACAACCCAGTCATAATTTGCGCGAGGCAATTTTGCATTTGGATTTTTCAGAAAATTCTGTTAATACTGCCTCGTGCTGAGAGAAACCCGAGTTAAAGACAGCAAAGTCAACGAATTCTGGATCAAAAGATGACACGACATAGTCTATAGTGCTAGAACTAGTTTTAGTTATTCTAGTTGGTGAGTCTCAACTAGCATGTGAAATAAACAAAATAAATCTATACCGAATAAGACACTAAAAGCAAATAAACGATGCTCGGGGATAGAGGGTTTCATGTACTCAAACTTTTCTGGTTTGCTCGACCGATACAAATAATACTGTTCAGTTCAATACCATAATATAATTAATCCCGTCAACGAAAGTAATTTGGATCTTGAGTAAAAAAAGTCTTTTCAATTTTATGCTAAAATAAAACTGGAAAGCTGCTGTGTAACTTATTCAAGATCGCAAAACATTTAAAAACTTGTTGTTTATTGTATTTAAATAGAGAGTTTCCAATATATTTTGGATTGAACGAAAACAAGTGGAAACCTGTAGTTGTTACTCACGGCATATCTTTGTCTCGCTATTGCTGCAAAATTATTGTTACGCCAATAAGCTGAAATGACAATTTTCCATATCTTCTCAATCAATACATGCCGAGGAAAATTAATTAATTAACAGCTAATAATTGAAATGTTAGGAAATTCTACGAACTTCTAAAAGGATATTATTAATATACGACAATGGAATGATAAGGCTCTCTGCGATATGGCTTGTGAAGCTTTGTTGCCAATGAAAGAGCATCATCACCAAAAAAACGCGATCAGTCGGAGTATTGAAGATAGTATGCTCTATCTATAAGTTCATAAAAAGATCAATTGGAAAATAGTTTAGTAATCATTTATTCCCAAATTTGCCCTTTATCAATGTATCTCTAAATCAGTAGTTTGTATCAAGCAACGCAAATAAAATTATGCTAAAAGTATATTTATTCTTGAGATATTCTGCGCATGACTTCCATACCTTTGCGGCGATTGAGACATCCATTTAATTTTAAACTTGTTTTCAATATTATTAAAGTTGATGCAGTTTGTACAGGGGCACCCAGACAACTTTTTAAATGGACATTTTTTTATGGGTTTTGAACTTAGAAATAGATATTTCGAACAAAAGTTGTTTGATTTCATCTGCTTACACATGCTTTTGTTTTAATGTACCTATAATATTATAGTGTTTCAAAGAAGCATGGCAAATGTCGTATTTGTTTTTATGTGGAATATACTTACCATATTTTTTATTAACTTTACATTTTCTATTAAAATCTGCATAATTTTGTATAATTTGTCATGTAGCAAAACTTATTAACGGTATTTGGAAATATTATATATTATAATAATATATTTACCTATTTTGATACCTGCTGTTACCTGGATAGTTTATTGTTCAAATGTCATCGCATTGAGGTTTGAAATGTTATTTACGGATTCATCCTTATTTTCTGCTAATGTTTTACAAAATGAGCTATTCGATTGTTGAAAGGTTGAAAATAAACGATCTTTATTTCAAGAATAATAAAACTGCAAAAATATGAGAACAGTAGAGAAAAAGAATCCAGGATGGGAAGAGCACCATCTGTACCAACTATAATTAATAAGACGAAGTTAGTGCAAGGTGATGATGATGATGATGATTGAAAGTTCTTTATTGTCCAATAATCAATACATGTCTATAACTCTTATTGACAAAGCATAACAATGAGAAATGTTAGTTCCAAGCATTTAAATATATCTACATTCAATTGTAGTGTGATGACACACATAATATGAATGTATATAAACATAAAAACAAAATAAAATAATCGATTGATACGATAAATCACAAACGCAAGTTATTCGGTAATAATGTAATAATTATTAGAAGGGATCAAACTTTGATTTGCATATCATTTGTTTCAAAAAACTCCTCAATTACATAAAATACTTTTTTGTGTAAGTATGATTTCATCAAATTTTGAAAACACCCAACACTAAGCTCTAAGTTCCAAACTAATGTGGTTATATGTTTTTACGCCGTTGTAAACAAATGAACCCCTCTCAGAGCCAACCACTATGGGGAATGGGAAAAGGGATATTATTTACCTGTCTAGTAATATAGGCCCGCTGATGTTTAGGAAAACTACCTCTGTTTCTGTGAATTAGAGAATTTGCTTCCAAAATAAAAAGCGAAGCCAAAGTAAGTATCATATTTTCTATAAAAAGGACGACAATGTGTGCTGATGGGGTGGGCATTATTGTGGCTTCTTATCTTATATATCTTTTTCGCAGAACAAAAACTGATTGGAAGAGATAATCCGAGAATGCGCCCCAAAATGGAAGTACATATCTTAGATGTAATTTTACCACCGCAAAGTAAACATTCTCAACAATAACTCCGCCCAATGCGTGAAAAGTAGCACCAACTGCATAGCAGCCAGATTAAAGTGTATTATAATATATAATATTATTATGTAATGACGAAATTTTAATTTATCTTCAGTTATAAAAAAAACCAAGACATTTAGAGTCCTTCATAATGTCCAATGAATTGTCGCCAAAAACCAGGCTCACTGCACTACAATTAAAACCAACGATGATCTTGGTCTTTGACAAATTAAAGCAAAGTTGATTAGAATCCAGACTTGACATCACTGGCGAGCAGTTCATGATCCGCGTTGCATCACGAAACTGTCGTATCATGGGCAAATAACGTAAAATGTCCCTTGATGCTAATTTTAACGAGGTTATTTATGTACATTAGAAACGCGCTATCTTTAAAAATATCAAATTTAAATCTAAATACGAGTATGCAAAAAAAAATACAGGGCGCTATTTAAAATAAATAAATTGGGTGCACTTCCCGTCAAAACAGAGGTACCATCGGACTTCTGATATATCCAAACTCATACACTATTGCACTTATGTTAATATCTCAAGTACCAAATTTTTGCTAAAGGTAACAATAACAGATGGTTACATTTTTCTGGGTCACGTCACCGGTATACGGCACTAAATTTGGCATTTCAACATTACCTGTATTGACCCCTGACAGAATCTCCATGTCTTGTTTCAAATTGGTGCTTTGAATCGCCGGTATGTGAGTCATGTACAGTATAAGAATATCCATATACAGGATGATGATCATAGGGCTCTACTCTTATATGGACTCCAGGAATAGTCGACACCACCTGCAAATGCATAAAATACGATAAATAAAATAGGATAGTCAGAATACATAAATGGTCCATTTTGTTAGAGCCGGCGTCGGGCGGCGGTATCTCCACACTTGGATGGATACTGGTTACGACAAATAATAGGCTTAATATATCAGGTCTTCATAATGTATAGAGCATTATTTGCATAAATGCTTTTCGGTGATACTGATTTCATCTAGTCTTCAGCTCTTAGTATCTTAAGTTGCAACATAATCCACCTTCAATAATATAAACTTAAGGCAATATTGTTTTATTTTGATAAATGGTCTGTAGCAAACTTCCGTTAGCCCCATGATTATTTGTCTTAGCGAATAGGGCATAAATTGAAATACCAAGCACTTTTGAGAATATTTGGAAAACATCAGAGTTTTAAATAAATATTTTAATAATTTCTTCATCTCAATGTTCAATGATCAATTGCTTCTTTGGGTTATTTTACAATGCTCTAAAGAAAATAATTTCTGTAAAACTATATTTTATTTTTTTTCAAACATATAGCAATTTAAAAAAAATGGATATGTTTTTTTGTCTTTAGTATTTTTCAATTACGCCCTACTTAATTTTTAGTCGGTAGTAACGCAGATATCTCTGGTGGTAAAACGTATATTCTGCCACATAAGGTTTAATAAAAATGAAATTTGCTATTACATTAAATACAACGTAATTAATTAATCCCCACACATTTTACATGAATTTATACTTGAAAAACAATAAGTGATTTAAAGCTTTAGTTCAGAATTTTGCGGTTGCGCGGATTGAGATCAATAAACAGAGACCTAAAATTAAGAGATACTGTATCTCCGAACGAAGCATGATTGGCAGTTTTGCTAAAAGCAAGTTTTCATCTAGGGCTTCGAAATCTACAACATATCATTAACTGAAGAAAATTTTCCAAAACGATTTAAACATGTGTTGTTTTCGTGCCAAAAAGGAATATTTCCCACCTAGGACTTGGCTTTATTTAGATAATATATACTAAAAATGAACAAAATACTGTTTTTCTCATGTTTACAACATGCTTTTATATGTTGGCCTTTAGACGGTAAAATGCAGCAAGTAGCGAGATCTAAAGAATAAAAAGTTTAGGCCTGTTTTCAATAAAATGTCCGTTTATTTTAGAGAATATAAACTAAAAAATTTAAAAAACAAATTAAAAATTAAGAAAAATTTAAGATTAATTCTAATACAAACATTAAGTACATTCCATATATTCTTAAAAAAATTTACACAAAAATTCTCTTAAATTTACAACAATATGAAAAACTAGGGAGATCTGATGGTATGCCATATCTAAATGTTTAGGCAAGAAAGTAAAATGTTACAGCCGTTTTCATGATTCCTACGAGATTATTTAATAATTTTTAAGATTTAAGTAAAACAAAAATAAAACTTTGGGTCAAAATTGGTATACTGTTATTATCTTAAGTCTGAGATTATTCCAAGATGGATTGCACAAAAATGTATTTTTTCTACAGCCGTGCGCAAAATAACTAATTACTAAATTGAAATGAAATCGCAAAATCGATGAATGCCGTGGATCCTTATTTTGCGCTCTAGCGCGAACATGGAAAAGAAAATTCTCACTTTTTCCGTCGAGTGTACTATGAATGGTCATGGAAACCGAAGATAAATAAATGACAGTCGTGCGTTTGTTACAGTTTGTTGCTGGTAATCCTGTTCTAAATATGCCCGAAGCCCGAATATAATATGTCAAAACTGACAGTCATTTGCAAATTTCAGAATAAGTATAGAGAAAAATGTGCATTTAATTTTAAAAAATGCGGCTGTAGAAAAAGTTCTGTGTGTTTTTCGAGCGCAAAGTAAGATTGCCGTTTTCGAAAGATTACTGCGCTCCGCTACACGTTGCGCAGTAACATTCTTTCTCAAGCGGCAATCCATTACTTTGCGCTCTAAATACACAAATAACTATTTCCACCATTTCGAAATGTCTTCACTTGCATTTATTACGACACTCACTTACGGCAAGTGTAGTACTTAATTGCCCTAACGTGTCTTACTAGCAATCATTAAATATAGATTGTATGACATACCTACTATTAAACTTTTTTTGCAGCATTTCTAAGTACTTTACAGATGTAATATATTGTCAGATGCTTGTCTAATGGCATTGCCCAACTAGGATCTTTTTGAATGTGTTTTTGGTTATATGTTTTTTTTAGATACCTTGAGAAACACATGCGGGCTAGGTAGGAAATTGTACCTTTTTGTAGATATCTACACAAAAATGCATAGATTTTAGGTCAAAGAGTCAACAAAGCAAATTGTTTAACAATATTTATATAATTAAAAATTTATATTATATTATATTAGCAACACATAGACTAAAATAATTTTAGAACCGTCCAGGAAAATGTTTACAAGGAAACTATGCATTATTTTCTTAAAAATGAGAAAATACGCTATGAGAATCTAATTCTTCTTCTGTTCATCTTAATAAAATTAGCTAAGACGATTACATATTAGAAAAATATTTTAATTTTGTTTGTTGTTTCTTCAAGAAAAATAAAATTTCCTGTTATTAAGAGAACTTGTTGACATATGGAGTTAGAAACACAGTATTAGCAAATTTTCTTAATAAAATATTTCGATATTTTAAATATAGATCGGACGATATTTAAATTGAATTTGACATTGCCCGCTTTTTCACATCGCGTTTTGAGGCGTTTCGGAAGCAAAGCTTTTTGCACCTGGAATTGTTTATCCACCTAAAATATTAAGCAAATATCCCATATGGACATAACTTTATGGTGGGCACTGCATGCAATGTGTCCACGGCCCGAGTGGACCAATGAGCCAAATTTTGAAAGACGCAAAGCTATTCTTTATCAGTTTTCGAATACAGAGTGCTTATAATTTTTTAAAAGGTAAAAATGATCAAGAGTTAGTTTCCCAAATAGAAAAAAGATTGATGAAAATAATGGGTTTGAAATAAAAGCTATGTTCAAATACAAAAGAAAAAAACACTGAATCAAAAACATAAGCATGATTATTTTTCAGCTTTGCACAATTTTTGGGCAAAATTATATTCAGGAATCATTTGAAAATAATTTTCATATGTGCTAACATAATATAAATTCGTAACAAATTATTTTCAAATTACTGCTGAACGAAGAAGGTAATGACACAATTTTCTGTTTTTTTTCTTAGAACTTGTATTTGGATGTAACTTTTAATTCTAAACAAAATGTAGGGTTGGTGGCCAACCAACATTTCCAAATTAAACACGCTTTTTTATGCTAAATTTTATATTTTAATCATCATAATCATCATCTAGCCTCTCTGTGTCCACTGCTGGACATAGGCGTTCCCTCTTTCTGCCCATTCCTTTCTGTCTTGAGCCGTATGGATCCAGTTGGTCGTTATTCTCTTTATATTATCTATCGTAGCGCGTTGGAGGTCGTCCCCTGCTTCGTTTGTTAGCTCGAGGTCTCCATTCCAGCATCCTCTTCGTCCGCCTTCCGTCTGTCATTCGAGCCAAGTGTCCAGCCCAGTACCACTAGAGCCTGGCGATACGTGTAATAACGTCTGTGACGCCCGTTCTTCGGCGTATTTCTTCGTTTCTGACACGATCTCTCAGCGACACGCCCAGCATTGATCTCTCCATTTTACGCTGTGTGTGCTGATCTCAGCCTGTTGGCAGATACGGTGGTCAAGGTTAGTGTGTCAGCTCCATAGGGCATGACCCGCGGCACGCACTGATTGAAGACTTTCTTCTTCAAGCATATTGGTAGGTCGCCCTTAAACACATCTACCGAGTTTTCCAAAAGATGCCCACGCCAGGTTTGTCCTTCTCTTTAGTTCGCATGTTTGGTTGTCTCTGGAGATTCGGAGTTCATGGCCAAGGTATGTATGCTTTTCAACCAATTCTATCACTTTGCTCCCCACTATAACATTTCCACTGGGGACTAAGTTTGTCATAAATTTTGTTTTAGAGATATTGACAATTAGGCCTACTAGCGCAGCGAAATAGGACGAAAAAAAGTTAACAAAACTTTTTTGAGGTATAACCAGATGAAACCTTAATGGCATTATTGAATGCGTCATTGGACATCCTAAAAGGCCATTTACGACTTTTTTTTTATGGTACCGATTTTTTTTAAATCGAAAAATTTATAAACATTTTGAAAAAGAAAACGGACTTTTTATTACTTAGTACGCAATATCTTCGGAACTGTTTGACATATTTTAATTAATTTTTTTTTGTTTGAAAGCTGACACATTAGCGCATGTGACAGCATAAAAAATATATAAAAACAAGTTTTGTTTAAGAAACAAACAAAAGGGAATCTAATAGTTTCGTTTTCCTGATGATAACTTTTTGAGGAATCGGAAAACTTTTTTATTTTAAAGAATTTCGTTACATAGTCTGCGAACAAAATGAAGCTAGAAGTATGAAAATGTTTTCTAAAAAAAACTGCTACAATGTACAATTCATATTTTAGGTAATATTGAAAGTTCAATAGAGTAAAACATTGCGCGCGCTTGTTGCTAGGCCTCCGCGGGGATAACACCGCGTCATCGCGCTCGCCAGTGTGCAGTACAGTAACACAAAGGTCGTAATGTGCAGCCGTAATTTTGTAGAATTGGTTTGGAGCTATAAAAAATGGGAAATGGATTGTTTATTATGTGGACAGTTATTAAACGATAATGACAAATTCGTGCGAAAACCCACAAAAAAAGGACTGGAAATGATTTTTAATGCCGCAGAAAAGAGAAAGGACTATTTTAGCAAATATATTTTACAGAATAAGGATAAGAAATCTATTTTAGGCGGCTGTATTAAAGTTAAATATCACGTGGCTTGTAGGAAAGCATATACCAGTGAATAAAATATATCTTCTGCTTGTGAAATAAGTAACACTTTACATGAAAATATTCCTACTTGTTCTAAAACAAGAAATAGTGACACTCTTTTTGATATACGAAAAATGTGTCTGATTTGCAATTCGCGTGGAGTAAGAAAAAGGCAGAAATTAACCTCTATTCAAACCGGTAAGTCTTTACAAATTTTGGCATTTTGTTTCGCAACAGAGTGCATAGTGCCACAGATGAAATGAAATTTAGTTCAGCTTAAATGAAATTTAGTTCACCTAGAGATAATCTCGGCCTGCATCGTGATATTTTGTTATATATGGTTTAAAACATTTCTGCTTTGTGCTCACGAATTGGCAAAAGATTGCATTTTCAAAACCATATTTATGTTTACATCAGAATGTGTTTCAGTACAAACTGACTGATCTGAGTTCTCGTTATCTGAATTTATCTGAAATCAAACCTGATTTAACTATAATGTAATTACATAAACTCCATATATTTTTAAGTAATAATATACACCACAAATTGTCTGAAGCTGAACAATAAACATTTTTTTTTATGCAACAACGCACATGCAGCACTAAAATTTCATTCGGCTTTTAAAAGATATATTGCCCCAAAAAATATTTTTATGACATAATCTCGTACTATAGAAAGAAAGCTTTATATGAGGTATCCCATTTTAAATTTTTTTGGCTCTCAAATATCATCGCAATATAACATTCGCTATAAGGACTGTTTTAATAAAACTTGCTCTTGGTCATTTGTTGCACTGTTTAGACATATTTTTTAAGACTCGAAAAACTTTTAAAAACCACTCTGTGACTGTTTACCTGCTCAGCAACATGTCCAATACCCACACCTGGAACAGCTGCATGTTCTAGGTTTCCTAATCCCGTGCCGAATGTAGTGCCCAAGGAAAGACCACGGGAATAGCCTAAATTCCGCACACCCGTTCCAGTGACTAAAGAGATGGATGCGGCTAATAAAAATGTGACCTGAAATAATAGTATGTTATGATATAAGTGTATAAGAGGGCCTTTAAAGCCCGCGCGACATATTGCAAAACACGACGCGCAGCGGAGTGTTTTGTAAGTCGCAAGGGCTTTAAAGGCCTCTTATACACGTATATCATACGCTATTTTTTATTACGAATGCATCATAATCTCAAAAATTATTTAAATATTAAACTTAAAGCATATATTGACGAATATATTAATCTGTCACATTTGACATGATCAAATATTTCTATAGCAACCTTTAAAAAGTAGCGCATCATAAACATCATTTTAAGCACGCTGCAGCGTGCGATAATCGTTGATTATGATGCATGCATAATAAAAAAGTACTTATTAGATTAATTTGCTTATATACTTCGATAAAAAGTATTCTTTATAATGTTTTAACAGTTTAATATTTTTTTTGATCGTGACGTATTAATATTTCAATAAGATGTTAAGCAAAATTCTTAGCAGATAGCAATAATAATAATTTATTTAGTACACTTTGAAATGTGGCTAAAGTTTAGTATCCTTATACCAAATGAGGATAATGTATTTAAAAATAGCATACGTTTAATTGTACACATTTATCGAATCACGCGTTATTGCTTCAATTTGAACTAATTTTAGTGGCATCAATAATGCTTGAACCAGCGAATATGTAGTTAATATTCGCTGCTTGAACCTTTTACTTCTTAATGCCAAATGAATTGAAAAACACCTCTTCCATGGGGTACATTTTATGGGGTTAAAACCTCGATTCTAGTTTACCTCCTGTCGATGTCGTCCTGAACTGGTATTAAAATATTGTTTAGATCATATGGAAGTTATCCATTTAGGTCTACGATAACCCAATTTGATCAAATTATACCGAGCGGTACAGGAGTTCTTTTTGGAAAAGCGCTAATTCCACTCTGTGTTTGGAGGTAAATATTCTATTGAAAAATATTATATGAACATATAATGTTTAAAATCTTGAGGATCGCCACATACTCTGAAACACCCTGAGAGAGATGTAGAGGAAGTTCATGAAAAAATATGTTAAGAATTCTTTTTAAAACGCCACAACCTACGTCAATGGATTGTCTTCAAAACAACCTTTCTCATAAATTTTAGCACAATCGTACCAAAAAGAACGGAGGCAATAATTCTTTCGCGAGGCCCAAGCAAATGAAACTGCGGCGGAACGGAATAATGCAAAAAAACGACTAGGTAATATACATCCACAATGGGAAATAAAAAAATTCCGAAAATGTTTGTTACCAGTTATTCCGATAATGAGAACAAATTCTACTGTTAGCGAAGTAATTAATGGACAAAAGTGGTATATTCAATTGGCATATCTATGCCATTAACGTCAGACTATTTAGAATTATAGCTTCATTTCACAATTTTAGAATTATTATTTCATTTAGAAATTTTTGGGACAAATATCAGCATTCGATTAGGTATAATTTGCTTTAATAAATGTAGTGTGTGGCTAATTGCCATACCTTGTCGGATTGAATAAGCCTGTGATTAGCTACTAGTTAACAACGCGCAAATATTAGTGTGAAACTAAACTATTTACAGCCATAAAAATGCATCTAAATTTATAAATTCGCTGTTAGCTATTTCATTCTAACTTTTATGAGTGGCTCTTTTCCTATGGCACTCGAAAAAGCTTAAAATGACGCACTTTGAACAAAGAATAAAAAGAAAATATTCATTTGGGCAAAAATCTACCCGCATATGTTTCATATATACTTATCTATGCATGACTATCAATGCTTATTTTCATTTTCCATTCACCATCGTTTTCGCTATTATTATTTCAGCTTATATTATGAACGATTCTTTTTTAGTTATAATTAGTTCTAATATCCACTATTCTTGAATCGTTTTAACATGTGTTAACATGCACAAAAAAAAACGGACTGATATAGAGGATTACGTATATAAACGATTGTAAACATAAGTATAAAGTAAATGTATATAAAAAAGGAAAAATAAGACGAAATAACCAAAAGAAACTATATACTTCCTAGGCACTAAGAGTACTTCATATACTGGTCCAACGACGGGAGTAGATCTGGGAGAGAAGTAGACCGAGGAGACAAGTAAATTAAAAATAAAGTAAAATAATAATACATCAGAGAGCATAAGTTAGCAAAAGAGCAAAAATTTTTCATGAAAAAAAAAATTACATTAGAAAAAGGAAACAAAAGATCAAAAACATAGAAAAAATAAAATGGGAGCATATTAAAGATATAATATTTAAAGCAATGTCAAACTATTATAAAGGATATATATATATATATAATATAATTTTTTTTATTTTGGTACAAAGTAATAAATAAAATCCACATTCTCGGAAATAGTTTCAAGGTACGTATCTTATAAGATAATTTTAATTTACTGTTTCGAATTGTATTGGCAGAACGTAAATATTTCCAAGTATTTT
>MU184533.1:0-14221 GCA_016904865.1 Pissodes strobi
TTCTATAGGGTAGCACAAAAACGTTCGGATGGTTGTTAGTCGTGACAATACATTGACTTTTATCAACTGGAAAAGGAACAAGCCCGAAACGGCATCGCATCTGCAAAATGAGAATGTGATACAGCGAGCAGATGCAACAAAATACAACAACGATCGCAAATATAAAGAAGAATGGGAGAAAATCAGACCAAGATTACGATTCCAGTATGTCTTCCAAGCAAAAGACCGCATAAACCAAAATTACAAAATATTTGAAAAGCATAATTTGAAACGCCAGAAAAGAATATGGAACATTGGCAACAATAAGACAAAAGATCAGGGAAAAAAAAATAATATTTTGAATTTTCCATCGCCTCCTTAAGAAGATGGGTCAAAAGTATAGGCTTCAAGTGGAAAAAATCAAATAATAGAAAATATTTTATGGACTTACCAGATATTGTTCATAAAAGAATCAATTTTTTAAGGGTGTATCAAAAGTAGAAATTTACGTTCGGAAGGTTTTACTCCAGTTTTCATTGACGAGATGTGGGTCTTTAGCAAGGTATCATTGCGTAGTAGCTGGTAAGATGACACCAAGCACACGGATTCAAGAAAAAACAGTGAAAGTGTAAATATGTTATGCTATGTTATATTTTAGATTTTTTTAATAAAAACTGGTGCCTTGTAAATCTGCATAATTTCGTCTATTTGAGATTTTTGTCAGCTTATAAAAGTACAAAAAAAAAATAAAAGTAGGTCTAATCGCACAGTTTGGAAGCTATGGCCTTTCAAAGTCCCCTCGCGGATCTCTCAAAAAATCGCAACGAAGCAATATATAGCAATATTAATTTAACGTATTTAAGGATTATTACAGATTATGAAACACATAATATGGTTCCGCCGTGAATTTCTGGGAGACCTATAAACCGCCGTACCTCCCAAACAGTCCAAATGATTTTTGATTTTTTTTTCCGTTTAATTACAAATTAGTTCAGAACAAGTAGGGCAATATAAGGGAATTTAACTGTACTATGCGCATGGAAGATTACTTATTAATTATATTACATTTATGTTCTGGTAGAATGATTTCAGATATTTTTGATGTTTAAGAGAAACTGAGTTACCTTTTACTTTTTAAGGTCATCGTTATGTTGTGGTCCACGCCGGAACCAAAGATGGCTTCATCAAGGGCGTGAATTTAATATTCAGAAGTGGATTAAAGACGGGAGATTATCATGACAATATGAACACGAAAATGTTCGAAAACTGGTTTAAAACTCAGCTGGTTCCGAATCTTCCCCCAAAGTCATTCATAATCATGGACAATGCAAGTTATCATTCTGGTTTATTGGAAGAATTCCCGAGAAAATCTTGGACAAAGCAGAGACTGATCGAATGATTGAAGAAAAGGAATATTGACTTTACAGGTGGTGTGATTTTTTTTGCGTTTGTATGTTTAATTTTTTGGATTGGTATTTTCATTTTGATGTGCTAACATATTCATCCAGGCAATATTTGCTTCATAAACAAGTAAATTAAATTGTCAGTATTTTAATTTTTCTCTGTGAGTTAAAATAATTTTCCAGTTTTGTTACATCTACTGCTCGTTATATTACATTCTCAACTTGAGGTGCGATTCCGTTTCGAACTTGTTCCCTTTCCAGTTGAAAAAAGCCAATATATGTAAATTTATCATCTGCGTTTGTTTATTATTCATGATTAATCATAATAATTGTTAATAAGTTTGTTCATAAATAAATAAATAAATACTACAAGATTGTTTTTACCTTTTGAGATTGAAAGTGTATAGACGATTGTAAAAAATTTAATATGCTGCTAAATCATCATTGGTTAATTTCTGAACGTATAAAAACATTTCTGAGCGCGATAGTAAATAATACTTATAATTATATAAAGAAACAAAGGAAAAAATAAATTTAAATCATTACGAAATAAAAATTAATTTGGTGTTCATACTTCGTATTCTGTTTTGACGCAATGTCTGGCTTCTTTGGATTACCTCATGATGAATTCTAAATGTCAGGACTAGCAACTAGCAACCATCCGAAAGTTTTTGTGCTACCCTATAGAACTAGCCTTGTCGCGTCTACGTATGAGTCATCGCCGGTTCGCGAAAATTCAGAAACTGTGGTGGAATTCTCCCGATGCATGCAGGCCTGGTCGAGAATAATATAGAGAGACCTCGCTTCGTACGGAGTATTCGCGATAGATTTTAGATTGTATATAAATACCAGGCAGAACGCGTGTTGAGTTAATTAATCAATGAATGTTGAATTGCAAAGAGCTATTAAATTAATATGGACGTTTTAAAATACCATTCAATTAGGGAAAATACTATATGGTTATATTAGAGAGTATTTAAGCCATCTAAAAATAACAGCATTTTTGGGCATGGGCAGTGCTATTGTTAACGCTATTACCGATAACGATTACGACGTCTTTCATAATAGTATATTATGATAAAAGTGTATAAGAGGGCCTTTAAAGCACGCGCGACATATTTCAAAACACGATGCGCAGCGGAGTGTTTTGTAAGTCGCAAGGGCTTTAAAGGCCTCTTATACACGTATATCATCCGCTATTTTTTATTACGAATGCATCATAATCTCAAAAATGTTTTAAATATTAAACTTAAGGGATATATTGACGAATATATTAATCTGTCGTATTTGACATGATCAAATGTTTCTATAGCAACCTCTAAAAAGTAGGCGCATCATAAACATCATTTTAAGCACGCTGCAGCATGCGATAATCGTTGATTATGATGCATGCGTAATAAAAAAGAGATTTCAAACCCCTTAACACGAACGTAAAAAAATCTCTCAAAAATAACGGCAATGACAAATGCCACAAATGACATTTGTGTATTTGTATAGTATGAATATAGTAACATCATCCAGACTAACCCAATCTTAGATTTCCGTGATATCCTGTTTCGTTGGCCAAAATGGAAGCTCAGGAAAATATGATTCGAAGACATGATCCTAATGGAGCCAACTACAATTTATTCAGAGGTATTATCACGGCACATATTATATATGTGCCGTGGTATTATACTAAATGAGATTTTTCGAAACAATCCTCTGCAGCAGGAGCATGATGCAGGTTCAGGCAGAATTCGATTTGAATAACTTTGAAGACAATGAGGCAACACATTTTAGGTTTAAAAAAAATAGTATATTATTTTATATGGAGGAAAAGTAATACTTTTCATGGCGCGCTTGTGTTTAACAGCCGAACGGAGTGAGGCTGGTAATAGAGAGCAAGCCATGAAAAGTAACTTTTCTTCCAAATAAAATATGCTGTTTTTTCTTCAAATGTCGACAAATTAATGCAAAAAGTCTCTTTTTAATAGTAATAATAATTATTATTAAAGATAAGTGGGTTCGCAAGGCGGCTTAGACCGGTGCGGTGTCGGTGAATAGACTCAGGTTGTTGCTATAGTAATGTAACATACAGCTGTCAGTGGACACTGTCAACAATAATTTTTTAAAATTGCGTCTTCGATTGCGTTTTAATTCCGTATTGATAAGCAGTTATTGAGTAAGTTCGATTAAATAATAACCAATTTGTTCCTAAATTAATGATTTTTAGAAATGCAGTCACACATTGAGTGATAAATACAAATTTTAGTTTAATAACTCTTGAGTTGTTGACGCTTATTTTGATGTTTGTTTGTATTGTATCTATGTTGCTATGATAACACTTTTACCTCCGCCGGCGGAAAAGTGAAAAGTAAAGCTCCGGCGGAGGAAAAACGAAACTTCACTGTCGCCTACACAGTCGAGTAATGACGGATTTACTGACGTTTGAAGAAAAACATATTTATCGATTAGCAGGAGCAGTGAGAATTCCACAGCAAATTAGGAGTATTATTATTATAGTATTATTTATTTATTTCAAGAAATAATAATGCCCTTCAATGTTTAAAAATGCAAAAACTATATTTAAGTTTCTTACTTATAAATATTCCAAGTTAACTAATAAAAATATAATTTCTATACGTTTTCAAATTTGTCATCGAATAATCAGTCAAACCCAAACTCAAAAGATTGTAAGTTCTAAGCGCATTGGCGACATTGCAACCCATGAAATAACTACAACGATTACGATAACTCCTTCCTTATTTTTTCGTAATTAACGGAAAACGTTATCGTTAATAAAGTCAAGGTCATGACGTTTTAGTACTGCGCATGCTCACAATAATAATAACCATAACGACATGCTGAAACCAGGGGCTTAAAATATCTCTATTGTATTAAAAAACTTCCGGTCCAGCCGTCGAAGGACGAACACGTTGGAAACGGATTACAGAATTCGGCACGGGCAGTGGAAGCTATTTGCTTAGATAACGTGTTCCAATCCTTCGGGGGGTGTCTGGAAAGTCCTGCTGGCTGGACAGTGTAAGGGGTGGGTCGTGTAGTGTGGGGTGATTCCTACTAGCACTTCAGGGAATTTCCGTGCGTGGTAGCGTGGTCTGTGGGCGGTCGGGGGTGTTCCCTGCGGGGATTTGAAGTCTCTGACAGAAAGTGGTTATACCTACAGTGTGCGAAGCCTCCTTGCATAGGAACTCAGTTGTGCATTTCATTAGCTTATAGTTGTATAAAGCTCGGGAATCACCAGGGGCACAGGCCCGACTTACTGGTCTTTCCCACCGAATACAAGGCCCTTCAAACTGGACTAACGTGTAACGGAAGTAGAAGGGTAGCTCTACCGCTCCCTAAGCGCCGGGCGAAGGGTGCGCTGGCAAATTGCCTCGTAGCAGTGCCATCCAACCCTCTGTAAAGAGGGTCATCAGATAAGATAAGATAAGATTGTATTAAAGGAACCCACGTCTTGGTGACGTTGATTCGGTAACTATGTAGATGTAGTTGATGTAGAGATTTATTGATTATATCGACGCCGTCACGACAAAGAGGCGTAAGCGCCAAAAAATCCAAAACGAGATTTTAATAGAAACGGATTCCAGTTAACACGGCCCATCTATTGGCATGTTCAACTTAAGCGACAAATACTCCCATTCGTGTGAAATCGGGTTTAAAGAATTGTAAGCGCCACGTTGCGCCCGAACTGTCGTTAGTAACCGCCATAGTGCAAGGTGCTCTTACGCCCGGTTTCAGTTTCCCACTAGGTAGGCTTCTTTATGAGTAATTTATTGCTTTCATCGATTAATTACAACATCAGGTTTTAATTCGCTGTATTATTTGTATAATTGACTTTAATTTAATGCAAAAAAGCCCACAATCTTATGTTTGTCGGTTACGCCTTTTAAAACTGAATTGTTTAAAAGGTTCAACCACCCATATTCCATAAGCAAGTAACGCATTCTTTAGACCATGTCTTAGTTGCCACGACAAAACATTATTTGTGTAGACATTGTTGCCTGTATTAAAAATATAAGTACTCTTAAAAAGACGTAAACGCCAATGGTTTTCAACGAAAAGGCGTAAGCGACAAAACCATGAATAAATTGATGAATTATGATGTTTTTAGCATTTTTTAAATTTAAAATCTGCTTTCCAAATATTACAGAATAATTCTGTAAATTAGTAAACCATTTGTGACACTAATTTCAGACGCTATTGGTTTTTCGGTCCTCCTGATGTAAAATTCACGTTTTGGCACTTACGCCTATTTGTCGTGACGGCGTCGATATTTTGATACACACCTGCAGCCGTAATTACAGGTAATAAAAAAAAATTTAATTCAAAAGTTGTGTGGTTTTTCATATATGTATTACCTTTTAGAAATGTCAAAAGAAAAAGATGACTGTCAAATGTCAAAAAAACCGCATAACCTTATTTTTTTTAAATGGAACACCCTGTATATTATTGCATATTTGGATTGTGCTAGACATATTTCATGAATATTTTCCTATACCTATCTCTAACAGTTTTTGAAATATTGACAGTTGAAAGTCGACCATTTACCAAGTTTGACAGCTTGGAAAATCTGAGCGGCTAAAGATAGAACAAAACGGTTTGCAATTTTCTGTATTGGTTTTTCATAAGCTACCGTATGACACTAACTTTAGATTTAACCAGAAGTTAAAAAATCCCGGATATATTTAACCTCTGGTTAAATAAAAAGTTAGTGTCATACGATAGCTTATGAAAACCCAATATAGGAAAGTGCAAACCGTTTTGTTCAATCTTTAGCCGTTTAGATTTTACAAGCTGTCAAACTTGGTAAATGGCCGATTTTCAACTGTCAATATTGCAAAAACCGTTAGAGATAAGTATAGGACATTATTCATGAAATATGTCTAAACTTTTCGCACAATCCAAATATGTAATAATATGCAGGTTATTCCATTTAAAAAAATGAGTTATGCGGTTTTTTGACATTTGACAGACAATTTTTTTTCTTTTGACATTTCTAAAAGATAATGTATTAGAAACCATAGAAGTTTTGAATTTAACTTTTTGGTGCGACGTTGTTTCAATACGTTGTATGTTCAGTATTGCAACTGACGTTTTCCCATTAATTCAATGCAGTTAACGTTTATTCAACACTCGTGTGTTTACTGACGTTCCATCCATACGTGCATATATTGAAAGCATATTATGAGGTTAACTAAATATACATGGTGTGTCACGGTGGATGGTACCTTAGGCGTTTCTGGAGAACCACTCAACGGATCATTTTAAAAATTTGGTCGTTTAGATAAACGGATATGCTCTCCCTTACTTAAAAGTAGTAGCAACTCTAAAATTTTAATAGATCATCCTGTATATTATTGCATATTTGGATTTTTGGGAGAATTCTAGACATATTTCATGAATAATGTCCTATACCTATCTGCTACTATTTTTGAAATATTGACAGTTGAAAATCGAACATTTACCAAGTTTGACAGCCTGTAAAATCTAAACGACTGAAGATAGAACAAAATGGTTTGCACTTTTCTATCTTGTTTTTTCATAAGCTATCGTTTGACACTAACTTTAGAATTAACCAGAGGTTTAATTTAATCGGAATTTCTTAACCTCTGGGTAAATGTAAAGTTAGTGTCAAACGATAGCGTATGAAAAACCAAGATAGAAAAGTGCAAACCATTTTGCTCTATATTTAGCCGTTTAGATTTTACAGGCTGTCAAACTTGTAAATGGTCGAATTTCAACTAGCCCCCCAATTACGATGAGATAGTTGGGAATTATAGACATTTAGGCATCAAGTTGGGAAAGCGCATTTAGATCTCGAAGTGCAATAACTATACTTCCTACAATCCTAAGTTTTATGCCAAGTGATAAACGCGAATGCCTTAACTTTGATTAATATACCAATGAATGTAGCGTTTCATACTCTTTTTATTTGTAACATAACAGTAAGTCGTATCTTTAGCAGCCACCAAACCAGACGTCAACAAAATTTTAGCCATTCCCATTTTTAAAAACCGTTCTTCCTGTTTCATTTTTATATTAGTAGCTAGCTTAAAAATGCGATGCCGATGACTTTATATTAGTAGCAGCTTAAAAATCTCAGTAGAACAAGATTGATAGCTAAGTCTGATTCAGTAAAAACTTTAAATCAATCACTGGAAGAAATAATTGAACTTTTACAGGAAATTTAAAAAAATAAAGATTTTGACTGCTCTACCAAGACTAAGGCATTAGGGCTGTATAAAAAACCCTGTAGTTTTGATTTTATAGTGTTCCTGTCTTTCCTAAAAAATATTTTACCGAAAATAAAAACTTTAACGGAAACCATAGAGTCACCCAAAATAAATATAATCGACTGCATAAATATAATTAAAGTAACTACCCAAAATATCAATTCAATTACTAATAATAGCAAAAGTTTAGATGATTTAGTTTGTTGCACAGAATATGGCATAGATGCAAGAACCGATTGTTCAAGACGTCGCAGACTTTTACCAAAGGCAATTGACGAGAATAATGAAACTGGCTGTTAGACTGGATTTACACACTTTTTATAGAAAAGAGTAAGATATTTTGGACACTTCAAGTTCAGCGTTAAGTGAGAATTTTCAAAATATTGAAATTGACTTATGAAACATTTAAGTTTCCACTTGACAAGAAATTTCCTTAGAAGACTTGGAAAAGGTGGTTAAGATGTTTCCTCTGGGATCTCAAAAACCTCATTATTACAAAGTGAAATGGAAGTACTATTTGATTTAAGCCCTCAAGCTTTCAGTTTTCCCCAAATTTTAATGCAGGCAAAAAAATCTAAAAGTTACTTTACCAGAAGCATTTCGCCTTTGTTTTTCATTTTGACAATACCATATGGTGTTTCCAGGCCCGCCGTAAGCGGGCGTGCAAAGCGTGCACCGCACACGGGCGGCAAGGCCAGGGGGCGGCGAACCGAGCGCCGCCGGCTTGCCGGTCACCGGGTAGCCGGCGCGCGAGTCGCGTGACCAATAGGCATTTTATAATTTTTTGTAATTTTTCATAATCATAATTGAGTGCAAAAGATTACAAGGTGGCACGGAGGAACCACAACAATTTTTTATGAGGTAAAAAAATCTCTTTTTGTTGGTAAATTCTCTAGGGGGGGTTGTTAATCATACATCAAAATGAGGGAAATTTAATGCAGATTCTAAAAATATATAGTTTCCGTAACCCCAAAGTAGGTCATATTAAAATATTGATTTTTTTTTTTGACAAAACCCCCCAAATAGAATAATAAAGCAATTAATGTCCTTTAGCCCGTCCTGTCCTTGGAGGGTATAAGAAAATATGTCATGGTATAGAAAAAAATCCGAATGACGTTAAAACCGCCATCTATTGGCATCCGTTAAAACTAAGATGCATTACCAAACGTCGTCTGTCATTCTATGAAAAACAGGACTGGCGAAGTTAGGAGAATCCCCTTTGCGCTTCTTTCTCAACTGGTAGGTTAGGTACCTAGATACTTGTACGCATTAGAACAGTGCTTTGGTAGATAAATAGTAACGATGGCACATTAAATTGCAATTATTTTGTTAATAGTTCTTTTGAGGTGGGTTTCAGCTTAATTATTGATATTTAAACTTGTCTAGTGTAATTATAATTCAATCATCCGTCAGTATAAAACAGAAGTGCAAAGGAATCGTAATTATGGTAAGATTGGTAAGTACTAACCTACATTTATTTATAGACTTATCACAAGAATTACACTGGATTTATAAACTCGAAAAGTTCGCAATGTTGAGACTCAGTTGGGAGTTGAAATTTCAGTTCAAGATGAACTAATGAAATCATTCAGTTCAATTTATAAACTCAGTTGGCGAAAAGTTCGCTAATTTTCAGGATGCTCGCAAAGTTCAGAGATAACCAAATTTTATGTTCGGAGTTCGGAAAGTTCGTTCCAACCAATGAAAAATCACTGTACTAACACGTGGTCGCTGTCAAGTGTCAATAGCCGATTCTGTCACAAAGAAATTCTTTGTTTATTGTTTGCTTTGCTGTTTGTATATTATTACCATTGTCTTTATAAGATTAAAGATTATTATAAGTACCATACACGAACCCATCGCTTGTTATTATTGTTTTTATTGGGTTATGATTGTTAATTGTTATGAAAAATGTCCGAAATTCTATTGGTTACGAATTTTAACCAATCAAATATGAACTTTCCCAACTTTTTCATGATGTTTATAAATGCCATAAAATGAACTGTGAACTCCGAACCTCGCCAACTATGAACTTTCCAAACTCAACATTACGAACTCTGCGAGTTTATAAATGGACCTTTACTGTTCAACTTCTTTAATTATTCCAATGATGAGTTAATGAAACATTGTAAAGATTTAAATCTGAAACTTAAAGATGATTCAAATAGTGAATCAGACATTGACGGTATTGATTTATTTAATGAAATCATTGCATTAAAATTGCATTTTGCAGAAAACCAGTCTAATGATCCACCAACCTTATTACAATATCTTTTTACCAATGACTTAATTTCAACATTTCCGAACACAGAATAGCGCTAAGAATATTACTTACACTGCCGGTTTCATTTGCATCTGGTGAAAGATCCTTTTCAAAATTAAAAATTATAAAAAAACTATTTAAGATCAACAATGCTTCAGCAAAGACTAAGTTATTTAGCTATAGTTTCAATTGAACATGAATTTTTAGACAGTTTTGATACAAGAAAGTTGATTGATAGAAGATTTCGCAAATGTAAAGGCAAGAAGAGTTAAATTTTTGTAAACAAAGATAATAAAAACTTAATTATTTAAAATAAATATTTTATCTTCGTTAAGTTGTTTTTTCCCCACCATAATGAGAAAACATTAATTATCTTTTTTTTTACAAAACTCAGAGTAAGGAGTCGTAGGGTGGGCGGCATAATCGGTATTGCACGCGGGCGACGAAACAGCTAGCGGCGGGCCTGCGGTGTTTCTACAAATGAAAGGAGTTTTAGCCAACTGAAATTAATCAAAAGCGCTCTAAGAACATTGATGTCTGACGAAAAGGTGTGAAGGAGATGTAGCTAAAAATGTTGACTTAACTAATGTTATAAAATCTGGGTTTCTTCTTAAAAAAAGACGTGTTTATAAGTGTTAGTTTTTAATATTAGGTAGGTACCATTGCGAGCAAAAAAAACGTACAAAGAAATTTATTATAATCCCCTCCTAGACAATTACATAATATAATAAGGTGTAGTATGGAAATTAATTGTAAACACCAAATACCTGAATACCTGTAACACTCATACACCAGCCAGAAATGTTGTGTATTGTCATTTATTTTTCAATATTTGCTTAGGTTTTCCTGATAGTATAGCACCAATATATTTTAAATTTATGTTTTCTACCAGTTTTTTGCACGCAATGGTACTTTTAAGTTTTTGTTTTATTTTATTAAACATATTTTTTGTATTATACCGCATTTATATTTTTGTTTTTAATAAAATGTATTAAATAATAAAACTTCTCATCGTATATTGTTAACAATCATGAGTTACTCTCACTTACTCTTACTCTTACTAAAAAATAAGAAATACATATCATCCATATCCAATGTATACAAACTGAGGCGTGACATTAGTCCCTTTCGAAGACAAATTCTGGCCACGGCCTTTTAAATAAGACTTGAGAAATATGAGAATGGAGCCCCCCCCCCCCCCAAAAAAAAAAAAAAGTCTAGCGACATCACTGAACATACCGACCAATAAGGCCTAATGACATTATTTTCTTAATTAAATATGCTAGATAGGCAATGCTAGTGCGGATAATGCATAAGTAATGTTCCTGTATAACCAAAAGGCTGAACCTAAATGTTCTAATTAAATCAAAGGCGCTGAATGAGAAAAATAGTTGTCTTATATAGGCTCCTCAAATATACAGCCATAAAAATAAAATGGAAATATTTATTTATAACACTTCATTTCAAAACTGAAGCATCTTTACTCCATTGCTGTTTTTTTTTGTATATGCATGCATAGCATTATATACATAATAATACGAGTATATTCTAATAAAGCCATTGCATAATAATATAGACACATAGGAATGATCGGAATGAGTATTCATACTAGTAACAGGGGTAATTGTTTAGTATAGGCAAAGACAATCGTATAATTGTCTTTGGTATAGGCACAAACATTGCGTAGCTATATTGTTTGTGGTATAGGTACTTCACATAAAATGACTATTTTGTTACTATAGAAGGTTAGAGTTCATCTTAAAAAGTAATTTCATGCAAACATTTTCTGGCGGAAATGATAATTTATGGAAATATTGAATATTTCTTACCTTAAAACTCAACACACATAAAATGAGTATTTTGTTTTTACAGAAGATTAGAGTTCATCTTAAAAAGTAGATTTTCTGGCGGAAATGATAATTTATGGAAATATTGAAATATTTAATTTGGGTTAGTTTATGTTAGTTTGGGTTAGTTAGTAACCCAAACTAATTTATTTATTCTTATTTTACGAGATAAACTAACCAAACTAACCCAAATATTAAAAAAAAACTAAAATAAAAGGCTCGTGTTGTTGTTGCTCAATGAGTTGAAGCGAACGCACTATCACGCTGTTATTTTTTTGCTAATCCAAACTAACCGGACTTAACTCAAACTAACCCAATACAGCCCAAACTAATCGAAATTAACCCAGAATTTGCATAAATTATCATTTCTGTCAGAAAATATTTGTATGAAATGAGTTTTTAAGATGAACTCTAACCTACTATAATAACAAAATAGTAATTTTATGTGAAGGACATATACCAAACAATTACTCCTCCTGTAATTGTTTAGTATATGTCCTTCAGATTTAAGGTAAAAAATATTCAATATTTCCATAAATTATCATTTCCGCCAGAACATTTTGGTATAAAATGACTTTTTAAGATGAGCTCTAACCTTCTACAATAACTCTAATAACCCATACTAAACAATTACCGTAACAGGGTTAGTATGTTTGCAATACCTTGAAAGGTTGGCAAGTTTTCTTGTGTTGTTTCCAGTCGACCTTTTGATGCTCTCTGGAACAATAGAATATAATTTGACATCCACCACACTTCTGAAGGGCCTCCTCTTGGCATACATTACATTTATTTTGGTTCACCATTTAGCAAATTTTTAACCTTTGAAATAATAATAAGAATATTATTAGATAACAGATAATTATCATCAGGCCACCTCTTTAATATACTGCATTTTTTGTAGCCGTTTTTTAAAAAAGCAGAGAACAGCGTATATACCTGAAATTTGAGAAAATTAAACAATTTATCTATTATCGCCAGACGCACAATTCTTATACTAGCCTTAACACGTACCGAAATCCTTCCTACAAATATTAAATATAGAACAAGAAGTTTATTTTTAAATCGTTAGAAAACTAATTAGCAGCGCCTAGATACTGGCCCTCTGTTTTAAATAGGCGAAATATACGGAGTGTTTAGAGTATGCACTATGCACCTACAATTCTACGCAACGCATTTCTTTTTCCAGTAAGGTACTTGGCGATTTTACACAACATTTACCTACTCTACCAAATATTCTGTAAATAAAGTATGTGTGATCGCCTGTGTATTTCTACTACTCGTATCATAAGGCTTTCTTTGTTTTATTAATATAATATGAGATGGATAATATACGTTCATCAATCTATCAACGACTAAATTTAAAACGTGCACAAAAGTCAAATAATCATGTCAAAATGATGGATGTCTGACTAACAATGGATTCCCAATCACGTAGGAGTTCCACAATATCTGGCCAATCTCGACAAAAATATGAAAGTCAAAGATTTAGTGCAATCGGATATAAAGAATATCAAGCATTATTGGATGACCTGATGGAAGAGTCAAATAAGCCATTATATATCCTTTACACCGGTACTGAGTCCGAAACTAGTGGATATTCTTGGTGTCCAGTTTGTATTGAAGTAATATTTAGCACCATTCCTTATAAAAATGATATTGCAATTTTTATTTTTGATGAATTTGCCTATAATTTTCTTTGTCATACTTTAGCATTTATAAAGCTCCCAATTCTATATTATCCTTATTCACCATGTACAGCTACTGAGTGGAGAGGCGGAGAACGATAGTGCGCGCCAGTGGCAAAGGCTTGAACTTTAACGATAACGTTTTATATGTAATATCATTGTTGAAACGTAGAAGCTCGCGAAAGCTGTAAAAATTCTCAAAAACGGTGACTTACAGTAAAAAGAATTATTAGTAAAGCGGCCAAGAAAAATTTTGGAAATTATTTTTGAGTATCCAAAATGGCCGCCAGGGGGCGTAATAGCCATCGTAGATTTTAAAACCTGTTTTTCGCAAATTTTTCTTAAATTAAGATATAATTAAATAATAATAATAATAAATAAATAACACTTTTTGCTCTATACCTTAAAGGAAAGTGGGGTGTTCGAACATTTTCGTAAATAAATGTCAATAACTTTAAAATGACTGCACGGATCTTAATAAGCTTGGAGTCGTTGAAAAGGGCATTCCTCAGTCTATGAACGGTGTCATGAGTGGGGTGATTGCGACTTGTTACCTAGCCGCTAGAGGGCGTTTTCTGTCATAACTGGAAATAAATTAGATTTTCTCAAAAAATGTAAATGCAACGATATCATTTTATTAAAAAAAAACACATCCAAATGAGAGCCTAATACTAGTAATGTGAAAACTGCATCTCGATATCCCTTACCTAACCTAAAATATAAGTAAAAGAAACCAAAACCCGAAAAAAATCGGATTTTGAGATAGTTTTTCGGTAGACCCGTTGCTATTAAATCCTAATTATCGATA
>MU184533.1:20060-31469 GCA_016904865.1 Pissodes strobi
GTACTTTCAAATACACTGCACTGACATTTGGTCAAAACTAAGTCCAATATATGCTGATTGGCATTTAAAATATAATTTTTTTGAGTACAATCAAAAAATTCTATAAAATTGATTAGCAATTCTATTTGACGATCCGAATACTTATCATTCACGTAGTGCTTATTTAAGTGACTAATATTAAAATCTCCCAAGGTTACATACTTATTTTCGTACAAAAAATCTAAGCTTTCAATGAATGAATAAAGTTCTTCTCTTTCCAATATCGAAGATTTAGGTGCAATATAAATTACCAACACAGACATAAAATGCACATCATTAAACCAAACTTTGACAACCAACAGTTCTATGTGTTCTTTCTCATATTCTAACTCTACATTAATACATTTGTAGTTTTTTTAACGCCAACAGCACACCTCCACGTCGCGCATCTTCTTTTCTATTTCTACTTCTGAAAACTAAAAAATTGTCAGGAAATAACTCACTATCATGAATATTATTAGATATCCACGTTTCGGTTAGTGCAATGGCATCATATTCATCTTCAGTAACACAAAGGCTATTATTAAACTCAGCAATTTTACTGTTTAAACAGCGCACATTTTGATATGTCAAAATAAAAGTACTGTTATCATCTGCTAGATGCTTATTGCCACTGATGATGTTTACTTCCGCCCTAAAAAAGGTTCGTCTGAATAATTTGTGTATTGCTGTTGTCGTTCTATTCTTTTTATGTATACAGGACAGTTTGGATCACGTGCTGTGTGATTCCTTGCTGCCAGTTTTGTTTTATTGCAGTTGGGGCAATCAAAGATGGTTTCGGTGCAATCCGCGGCCAGATGCCATTTTCCACATTTATAACAACATAGTTTTCCTGCGCAATACTTAGACACATGCCCTAACAAGCAACACTTAAAACACAAAGCAACGTTGGTGTACTCCTGAACATATACTGGACATAAATCAAATGCGAGATCATTATTCCTTATTAACCATTTAAACAACTGAGGCGATGTTTGAAATACCCAATTTTCCTTTGCCTTATTTCTACATCCTCTCTATCGGCTATATTTGTTCCAAACATGTCAGATATACAGGGATTTTCTGAAATAAATTCAGCAACAAATTTATTTGGGGAGTACCCTTTTAAAATACCGGTTATCATTATTAACTATATTTTTAATCTCTATATTATTCTTTTCTACCAGACTATCTTTAAGCTTTTGTTGTTGCAGGGCGTTATCACATTCAATGACACTTCCATTCTCGAGCTGTTTAATCTTAAATTGCCCATCGATATTTGCAGCTTTTACAGTTTTTTTAATTTCATGTAATACCACTTTGGGATCACTCTGATCCTTAATTTTGACAATGCTTTCATGCTTGACTGGATTTTGCGGTGGTGTTTTCCATTCTTTAATGTCAGGTTTTGAAGCTGGATTATTTTTGGCTGGTGTGTATTTAAGTGCCTGACTAAATGTTTTTTTGTTACTAGAAGGTGGTGGCAGATTAAAAACTGAGTCACTCACTGAAGGTGTAGGCGATGAGATGATAAACTTTTTGTATTCTCGCATTTGGTTATTTAAATCCAGATCTGTCTTTTCCGCCTGTCCAATTCTAAAAGCCAACGTAGTAACATGTTTGTGCACAGTAAATATAGCGGAATTCATGGAACTACTTTCAGCCAATGGCAAGCCAACAGTTGCTTCCTGAAGCGTCTGAAGAGCAACAAGTACTTTATTTAAAACTTGCTCCGTTGGCAGAAAATTGGATAAACTATCAGGTGAAGAAGGGCTAGTCTGTGTGTCAATGTTGTTTGAGTTATGTTTTTTTAACTTATTTTTTCCTAGCATAGAGGGACTTGAGTTTGATCGCTGTCTCTTTAGCGAGTGGGTTGTACTATCCTTATCAGCAACAAAAGTATACCCATTATTTTGTATACATTCATTTTGTGGCAATACTGTTGGCGGCGTTCTAGTAACTGAGTTTTTTGGCTTAAATATTAAATTAACGTCGTCGCTGCTAACACACTCTGCTGTAGAAATATAATTTTTGGAATGCCCTGGTCCTGGTATTTCAATGGTTTGTGTATTAAGATCCTCAATATTTTTTATCTTGGATTCACTGCCTCTTTTTGCTGTGTCGAATGTCTTATTAATAGGAATTCCGATGATCTTATTTATTTCAGAACGTGTAATATTCAATGATCCCATAGAATTACCACTCGAATTCCGAAAATTCGTTTCTTTATCCGGTGGCTGCTTATCTTTGTCACTATTTAAATTCATGATTTTATACTAAAACACAAATTTCTTAAATCACGTCGGCAAGAAATAACAAAACTAACGTAGCGATTTCAAACACGTCCGTCTCCCACGACAGTAACACAATACGCCCGTGAACCAACGAACGACAAACGTAGAAGACTCCTGGAACAACTTCAAAAATGCCATCGTAACGGTCACAAACAATGAAATTGGCCCGACAAGTAACGACTAACAAGAAGAAGTGGTTGACTGAAGAAATATTGTCGCTTATGGATAAACGAAGATCATTCAAAAACAAAGACGAGATCGAGTATCAAAGAACCGACAAAAAATGCGTAAAGAGATCCGTACAGCCAAAGAACAGTGGTTACAAGATAGATGCACTGAAATTGAGGATAAATTAGTAAAAGAAGTAACAGGTCGTCTAAAATCTTGTAACCTGAGCAACAGTAACAATAACAATAACATCATCCTGGATCCCAAGAAACTTCTCCACCACTGGATAACCTATTACTCAACAACTATACGCAGAGAATAATCAGCGAAACTTTGCGGACGACTACAAAGGCGAACCTTCCCCAAAAATACTTAAATCAGAAGTTCTAAAGGCAATCAAACAAATTAAGCAAGGAAAAGCAGCAGGACCAGATGACGTATACATGGAGATAATAAAACTGCTGAACGACGAAAATATAGATGCCTTGGTGGAAATATTTAACAATATATATGAGACGGGCGAGATACCGCCGGATTGGCTGCAGTCGACCTTTGTACCTATACCGAAAAAAACTAACGCAAATCGTTGTGACCAGTTCCGAATGATTAGTCTGGGTTAGTTTGGACCAGTTCCGAATGATTAGTCTGTTAAGTCAGGTCCTAAAACTCTTCTTGAATATAATACATACAAGGATCTACAACAGATGTGAAAGAGACATTGGTCCAACACAGTTTGGATTCAGGCAAGGCTTCGGCACACGAGAAGCACTCTTCAGCTTAACAGTATTACTTCAAAAATGCAGAGACTAGCAAAAAGACGTTTTTCTCTGCTTCATAGACTATCAGAAGGCGTTTGACTGTGTCAAACATACAGAGCTAATAAAGCTGCTCCAAGGCAGAATGATAGATCAGAACGATTTAAGATTCATCAAGAACCCCTACATAAATCAAACAGCATCGGTGAAAGTGGGAAATGAAACTACACAGAACTTCCCAGTAGAGAAAGGTGTAAGAAAGGGTTGTGTTTTATCCCCCCTGCTTTTCAACCTTTACTCTGAGTCAATCTTTGAAAGTGCCTTGAGAGATGCAGAGGATGGGGATAAAAATAAATGGGCAGGTTGTAAATAACCTTCGCTATGCCGAGGACACGGTTATATTGGCGGAAAATCAACGCAGACAGAACAAAGGTAATGGTGGTTAGCAGAACACCAAATGTACATCTATCTAAGCATCAAAGTGAACGGTAACAACATCCAACATGTCTCCAAGTACAGATATCTCGGAAGCTGGATAACGGAGAACCTCGACCCGGACACGGAGACACGCAGCAGAATAGAGCAGGCCAGGGTAGTGTTTACAAATATGAGAGCTCTACTCAGCAACAAGAGTCTAAACTTAACGTTACGTTACAGTTTTGTGAAATGCTACATTTACTCAATGCTGCTGTATGGAGTGGAGATCTGGACAATAAAACCTAACGTCATGAACCGTCTCGAGGCCTTCGATATGTGGGTATTCAGGAGAATCCTTAAAATTCCGTGGACAGACCATATAACCAACGCGGAGGTATTAAACCAAATGGGAAGAGAAAGAGAACTGCTGCAAATAGTGAAACGAAGAAAAGCAGGCTACCTGGGCCATATATTCAGGAATTCCAAGTACCAATTTCTGAAACTGATCATGGAGGGGAAGATCGACGGAAAAAGAGGCATCGGGAGAAAGAAATACTCGTTGCTAAAGAACATAAGAGACTGGACAAACATCGATGCCCATGCACTTTTCAGAGCCGCACAAGATCGAAGCGAGTATGCCAGAATTGAGAATTGTCGCCAACATTCAGTAAATGAATAGGGCACCTTAAGAAGAAGATCAATAATAACAAATATTAGTTTTCGTTCTGCAGACAAAATGTATCAGGAGATAATTTCGGTACATGTTAGTCAAAATACGAAGAAAATCTTAATTGTGCAGTTAATGATGACTGTTACACCCTCTAGCGGCCATTTTGGAAACTCAAAAATAATTTCCAGGGTTTTTCCCAAAGCTCTATGATTCGATGATTGAGTTTTTGAGATATAGCCGGCCATTCTTAGTTGGCCACCCGGTATGAGATATTCTGATGGCCTTATTTGTAAAAAAATATGAATTTTCCACCCGTAGAAGTTTGGTGCTTATTTTCAATGCAACGATAATGTAACTGTAGCCTATTTGGTTTCTTTAAAAAATTTCGAATTTTGTGTGGACAGAATGGCAATGTTCACTTATATTGACTGAATATTAATTATTATTGAGATTTTAAATATAATGTGGGTATTTTAGCAGTAAATTATTATATGTTGTGGTAAAGTAAGAATAATTAGGATATAATAATTTCGAGCATTGATTTCATTTACTTATATTTTAGGTTAGGTAAAAGATATCGAGATACGGTTTCCACTGACGTATTAGGCTCTTGTTTGGCTGTCTTTTGTTTTAAATAAAGTGGTATCGTTGTATTTAAATGTTTTGAAAAAATCTGATTTATTTGCGGTTATGTCAGAAAACACCCTCTAGCGGCTAGGTAATAAATCGCAATCACCCCACTCACGGCACGGTTGATAGCCTAAGGAATGCCCTTTTTAACGACTCCGTGCTTATTAAGATCCGTTCAGCCATTTTGAAGTTATAGACATTTGCCTCTGAAAATATTCGAACACTTCCCCACCACTTTCGTTTAAGGGATAGAGCAAAAAGTGTTTAACAAAAAAGAATCAAATTTATCTCGGTTTTAAAATGGCAATGCATTCTACTATCTTTAATTTAAGAAAATTTTGCAAAAAACGGCTATTTTGGAAACTATAAGTGGAAATAATTTGAAACATTTTCTCTTGGGCTTGGGCGTTTTACTCATATTTTTTTCCGTAACTCTTTATGAAAAGTACTGTTCAAGATGTAGCCATTCTGGTAATTAAGGACACATGACAGAAGTAAATATTTCACCAATGAGAGATAAATGTAATGAAAAACACAAGTATTTTTTTGCGTTCTATATTCTGAAATTACTTGCCAGAACTTCGATATTTAACGTAAAATTTTACATCGAAGTCTCCCATAAAATCCGCAGAAACCGCTTGAAAAATATCCAAATTCAATTTTCCCATCTTAAAATTGTTTTAAATGAGATTTCAGGCGAATTAATCTACTTACTTCCCACAAAAACTATACGCAACGCAATATGCCAAACCACAGCTTATTCACTACCAGCTAGTAGTCATCTTGCGGCGGCATCCTTTGATTTGGGAAAGTCAATAACCAAATTTTGCAAATTTTAAAAGTGGGCCATGACTCAATATTGTTTTAAACGTCTGAATAATACTTTTGTCAGTTCGTTTAATTTAAAATATGCTTTTTAATCGTCTAAAATCCGTTTAAAAAATGATGAATGAATGAAGTTTCCGCACTTTCATAGGGCAACAGCCCTGGCTTCGGACGAATTTGCTGTGGATTTTGAAGCGAAAATTTAAAGTCAACCGTGGCCACGCGCGACTGTGGAACTATTCGAACTGAACCGCTCAGGGCACACTTATATCTACGGGCTGACCCATAACTCTGAGCGGAGTAATGTGAGTTGCCTAAATTCACTTTTCGCATGGACCTCCGCTAGCTTCGCTCGCTACGTGGGCTCAAGAAAAGGAAACTAACCAGGTGCTAACCCGAACTAACCCAAGACATACCCAAAATCAAGAAAAAAACTGTTTAGAAATATAACCTTAAAAAAATTTTAAAAAAAAGACCGACGGGGTTTGAACCCGGGTCCCCGAAGTGAAGGCCAACCACGCAGACCTCTAGATCATCGGGGACATACAAACGACTGGTTGTATCGCGAAGCACATGAAAACAGTTTATTGCGCAATCCTGCTCAGAGTTATGGGTCAGCCCCTAGACATAATTCTTAGGGCAATGTCAGGTAGGCGCAGTGCCCGACACTTCCCGATTTCGGTAGAGATGAATAGCTGGTAGTGAATAAGCTGTGGCCAAACGTAAATTTTTACCTCGAAATCTGCCATAAAATTCACCAGACACAGTCTCTAATCATCAAAAAATTTCTACATTTTTCGATCCTGACACATATTTCCAGATTCAAACCGTTTTCAACATATTTTAGCCTAAACGTCACATCAAAATATTGGAAGACGTACCTATTTCGTATTTCTTCAAATTTCCCATAATGCATCAAAAGCAAAGCTGTGTATTGGGAATATATTGCGACTTTCTGCATTGCTTTAATAGGATCGCTGTCAATTTTTTTTATAATTTTGTAAGAGTTAGAACCAAATAGTTTAAAGCATACCGCATCTACAACGCGGACGAATCTGGTCATTCAACTATACCAACGAAGCTGCCAAAAGTTATCACTCCAAAAGGCCAACGACGCGCGACGAGACTGACGAGTTACTAAAATAGTGACAGCAGAGAGCAGTCGAAATACCACTTTGGTGTGTACAATGAATGCTGGCGAGTCATCGTACCTCCATCTTTGATATTTGGCAGAGTTAGAATGAAACCCGAGTTGTTAAATGGCTGTCATTCCGGTTCTGATGGTAGAGCACAGACCTTCGGGCTGGATGACAGCAGAAACTTTTCTTGTCTACTTAAAACACTTTGCGCATTACTCAAAGCCATCTATTGATGATCCCCCATATTTCCCTTCCTGGAATCAACTTTTGCCGAGAAAATGGAATTGTACTGGTAGGGTTTCCTCCTCACCGACTGCAGCCATTAGATGTTTCGTTTTTCAGAACTTTTAAAGTAGATTTACAAAATGTGTGATTTGTTTTTAATCAGTCATCCAGGAACTCCAATAACCGATAAAAATATAGGACCGTTACATGGGGTGGCTTATTACTGTAAAGCAGCCTATGTAGATAATGCTGTAAGCGATTTCAGAGCTTGTGGCACTGAGCCTTTTAACCCTCTGGTTTTTGACGACAGTGATTTCGTACAACCTGAAGTAAACGATGCTCTTTTGATAAATGATGATGATGACGATGCCAGGTCTACAATAGAAAACGCCGATTCGTCGTAATCTAATGAAGAGAATCAAATACCTCTAAGTGTGTTGGCTAAAAAAATAAAATCTTTTACTACACCTGAACAGACCACATCAAAAGAAACATTTAATACGTCAACCGAAGGTCAAATAGAGACGCATAAATGTAAACTATTTTCAGATAAAGACACTTTAAATTAGTCAATTCCTACTATTTGGGGCGATAGGCCACCGAACATTGACTATACGATAAGAAGGTTCACTCTCCGCGGCGGCACGTGAACGGTGTGCCTCCTTCCCCGCGCGAAAACTAGCAGTGTATTGGCAGGCGACCTTTGACGCGGCGCACACTGGTCGAATTTCTAGCAAGGCTGGCCATAATAAGGTTTACCAGAAATAAGACATGAAAGTTATTAAGTACCTATTACACATTTAAAATATCGTGTTGTACACAAAGATGCTCTATTGTTGAAGTTTTGGCATCTATATTTATATATAGGGTGTTATAATTATCACTAACGTTAAAAATCATTTGTATGTTCTTAAACCGTTTTAAAAAATAATTTTGTTGTTTTGTTGTTGTAAAAAAAGGGTTTTAAATTTTTAATTTGATGATCCCAATTTTTTTTGCAACGGTTAATTCAGGAGTCTCATGAGCAGAATGAATGTTAATTGGACGTCAGAAACGCGTTGATGAGGGCCTGCAATTTTGCCATACAAGTATTTCAGAGTTATCGCTATTTTTAAAAATTGATCTAATAGTTACCAAATTAGTCAAAAATATAGAAGCATCAGTGCAGCTGCTGTTCAAAGAAACTTGCTTATATTCTGACTGTCCCGAGGTACCATTTATCAAAGCCATATTTACAAATTGAAACTAAATTATAAATTTTATCTGCTGATTCAGCCAAAGTATATGTATTAGCTCTTTTTGTAATAACATCAGTCTTGCACCAGTATGGTGCAATAAATTAATTGAATATAAAAAAACTGAACAAATTGTAGCAAGATTTTCTTCATGAATCATGATGTCTTTTGTCAGAATCGGAATGTAGGTACATATTAAAGTATATTTGTAGTCGCAAAAATGGTGAAATTATTAACAAAACAAAATATTATTATATTACGAACTTGTAATTGTGGTTTGATAAATATATCAATCTTTTACATTTTAAGTCACCATGCAATAAACAGAAAAATCCAAATCTTTTAAATATTACTTATGACATACCTTCAGTATTGTTATCAATAACTAATTAAATACGTTAATAGATTTTTGAAACAGCCAGATGAATACAAACTATATCAACATATTTATGTGGTGAAAATAATAACGCTAATAAAAAAACACAACGTAAGTTATGCGCTGCTGCAAACAATTCAAAAGATATCAATTGTTTTTTCCAAAACCAACTAGAGTACTAGTGTTATAAATAATTTCGTCATACATTTGATTAAAAATACCGCAAACGAACATATCGTTTCTGGCCAGCTTTTATTGAAATTCAACCCGTGTGCGGCGAGAGTCCGCCAATCGTTATCAAGCAACGAAGCAAAACACTACGATTCCTTTGTAGCGTTCGGCGCTCGCTGAACACGCACATCAAAGCTGTCGCGGTTGAGTGGTTCTTATCGTATAGTTAATGTTCGGTAGTTAGGCCAGTTGGAATCATCTGTTCTAAGTGGAACTCCAATGAAGTTACAACTAGAACAGAAACAAAGGAAGATTGAAGAAAAAGAGCAACAAAGAAAATAAACAATTGAAAGTACAAAACAAACTGCTGCTGATATTGCAGGTCCCAATAGTGAGATTCAATATTTAAGCCCTAACATTGGTTGCAATGTTGTCATTGTCTATCATGGTGGCACGAAGCATGCAGCTGCTATGAGGGTTTTGGCAGTTTCTGTTGTGATTTTTCTTCATAGTCATCTTACCCAAATAGGTTCGTCAACTTACCCCGAATATGGGTGCAATTGCACTGTTTTTTTTTTTGGTTATTTGCAATGTATTTCACTTTGAAATAAATTCATTTTCTTTGTATTTTCATTTTTTCTTAGTATCGATCGTTATCGTACCCCGACTTCCCTACGAGATGTTCAAACTATTTTTAACAAAACATGAAAACTCAGATTCTGAACGCTACTTTTATACAAAACTAATTATGGATCATAAATAATTATACAGAATCACCTAAAATTTTCAAACTTTTTCCCTTAAGAATAAAGCTACCTACTGCTTACTGGCAATCTTATGCATGAAACTAATGTCTTTGAATAACTTAACGCAAATTAAGTCAATCTAACTGAGACTAACCAGAGAGCTAGTCCACAGTTGTATAAAGCAAGAGCTGAGGGAACAGGGAACAGCTGTGCGTGAAGCGCACACCTCTTCTTTTATACAACTTTGGGTTAGTTTGGCTTAATTTTGGTTAGTTTCAGTTCGATTATATATCTAAGGAGGAGATATACTTTATGCAACTTTCTTTGTGTGTATGTTTCGGTTAGTTTCAGTTTATTCAGTTAGGTTGGGATGGGTCAACCAAAGACAGCAGTATAACACACACAAAATGGACCCATTTTCAAAAAAAGATGTTGATACTTTTAGACAGTACCTACTTATAGATATAACTATAAATTAAATTTAAAAAAAAATGTAATCGAGGAATTATGTTTACACATCGCTCGAAATAAAGCGAGCAGAAATAATAATAAATAATTTAGGGCAAAGAAGGGCAATAGATAAAATATAACAAGCTTGGTGTAGTACCTAAATTTGTGACTTTACACTAATATGCGAGAGGTCCGCGGTTCGATTCCGGGCAAGACAGAAGAACTTTATATTATTCTACAGTCACTTCATATAGAGGGCAATCCTCGTGGCAATAATTAACATCGATAGCACTATGATGCCTTAGTATCACCTCAGAATAGTACCGTCCGTCGTCGTTCGGATCCGGAGATAAACTCTAAATCAGTACTTGTTTACTTATTCCCTAGCTCAACAACTTGCAACACAAGCGAGAAAAAGGTTTTTTTCTACTACCGTGCGTAAAGTACTCACTTTACGCACTCTCTAAGATTCGTAAAATAGGCCTTTTTAATGTGCAGTGAGTAAAGTAAGTTATTTTACGCACTAGTGCGTAAAGTAAATCTGACATATTTTTTGACGTTTAGGGCAGTGCGTAAAATAATATATTTTACGCACTAGTGAGTAAAATAATTTATTTTACGCACTAGTGCGTAAAGTATTTTAATATTATTTGTGTGTTTTCATATATTTTTCAGTAGTAGAAAAAATTTTGTATGCTACTCATGCGTAAAGTACCCTTTTCTTATTCATGGGATTGTCAATATTCCCATTCATAAAAAAAGGCTCACTTTACACACTTGTTGCATAAATAACTATTTTAATTATTTTACCAAAACAATACTGGCTTCTACTCACATGTGTGCTCACTAATAAAATAAGACTCCTTGGTCCTAAAAGGCTTCAAAAGGATATATCACATAATATTTCAAATTTAATTATTCCCAATGTTACTTTTTTAATCTGTGTCGCCCTCCTGAATAAATTTCTGCAACCACGTACCTTTTACTGCGAGCTGGACATAGGATAGAAAAAGACTAATATAGTCAGAGGAATAATAACGATACCTACATATCAAAGAAAATAATTTGCGTAGCTACTATGTTCTTTGGTAATGCTAATAAATCACGAAACAGACATGTCAAAAAAATCAATTTATACTTAGTAAAGTAATAATTTTAGGCCAGTCAAGTTTTGGAAAAGCATTTTACGGCACAGCATGATAGCATTCTTATGGTCATACACGTTGGATCGCAAGAAGAATGGGAAGATAAGACAAACCCCTTCAAGTAAGCAACATCATAGAACTCGAC